>JBBPBX010090814.1:0-14044 GCA_038048925.1 Garcialebias charrua
ATGATGGATGAGGACTCATATTATCGGCACCTTTATTCAAATGGCAGTTTGCAATGCAAGGATATTTTGCAATGGGCAATTCCAAATGCAGAGTGGTTATGCATCATTATTTTATTTAGAATTATTTCAGTGATATTTATCAGAGTCAGAGAGTCAGAGAATCTTTATTGTCATTTGCACCGCATGTGGTACATGTGATGAAACGGGATTATGTACACAGGGTCCCAGTTACATTCAACAACAAAATGTAAGAGAAAAACAGTAAGAACATCTAGGATTGACTAAGAAAAACATCAATTAGAAATACACTAAGCACTAATGTAATAGAAAACAAAATCATTACAAACAGCCGCACGAACATGAGTGTATGAGCAAATGGTCACAAATGAACACAGCATCAAGAAAACAGATCAGCATCAGCATGATGTGATATTTTGCAGTGATTATTCATTTATTTATTCATGAGTCTAACAGCCTCAGGGTAGAAGCTATTCCTCAGTCTAGTGGTTCTACATTTAATGCTCTCAACCTCCTTCCATTTATGAATGGAAGTTGTGTACAGCACGTTTGCTTTATTTATTTGAAGATTACATTGTAGTAGTTTAGGACAAAATGTTTGAACGTATGCAAAGAGTGCAAACATACTAATCTGACCAATGAAATAACTTTATTATTGAACTTACATGGCCACCACATTCAAGCCAAGAGTTACTGTCAACACTGGGGGCTAAGCCCCCTAAAGTTCAGATCCTAGAATCGCCCCTGCTGTAACGTGCATCAACTGATGAAAATCATAATTAAATTGTAGTTGTTAAACCCCATAAAATATAGATCAAGATGACAGTTCAGACCCTAAATGTGATTGTTGTGTTCAGAAAACACAGTGTTTAGTGTGTTTGTTGGGTCTGTAATGGTGTGCTCTGTTTGTTACGACATGTTACTGTGCCTTTAAGAGATACTTTACGGCATGGGTAAATGTGGTGTGTGTGGGGGGTTTTGAGTTCAGTAAAGTTTGGTGCACGAAGCGACACGGTGTGGTTATTGAGTTCCCGCGGACACTACATTTTGGCAGACGAGGATGTCCGGACTCGCGTTACCACCACCGCCACCTTTCCTCCCTGTCCCCGGCGACCCAGCTGTCCCGTGGGACAGATGGCGAGCTGCGTTCGAGGACTACTTGCTGGCTTTGGGACACACTGAACTGGCGGAAGCGAGGAAGTGCGCGCTCCTCCGCCATTGTCTGGGCCAGGAGGGTCAGAGAATCCTCGCCACGCTCACGTTAGCGGACAATAAATACGCCACGGCCACAGCTGCACTGAGGACTCATTTCAGCTCCGGGCGGAGCCGGCGGATGAACCGCTTCGAGTTTCGTCAGAGGACGCAGCGACCGGGTGAGTCTGTAGCCAACTACGTCTCAGCACTACGAGAGCTGGCTAGACTCTGTGAGTTTGGGGCGTTAGAAGATGGACTCATAGTAGATCAGCTGATAGAAAAGACGTCGTGTGACCAACTGAGGGAGAGACTTTTATTAGAACCAGACTCCATGACGCTGGCGGGCGCTCTGGTTATTGGAAAGCAGCTTGAAACAGCACTAACAGAGGCGCGAAAATTCTCCCGCGCGGCGCACGAACCAGTGACGTCATCAACACCGGCCGTTTATCACACAGAGGAGGGGGCTGACTGGCCGAGTGGCAGCTGGGATGTGCAGAGAGTGGACAGGGGGGCCAGCAGGAGGGGGGCCAGGAGCTGTGGTAACTGTGGCTCCTCTAACCATGCAACTAGAGACCAGTCATGTCCTGCACATGGGAAACTTTGTCATAAATGCGATAAACTGAATCATTTTGCACGCTGCTGCCGCTCCTCTTCAGCTCGCCAGGATACTACTGTGGTTCCCATTAACACTGTACAGACTCTGCAGCCGTCGTTCAAGCTCTGCACATGTCGCGTGGGCGCAGCTCACGTCTCGCTCCTCGTGGACACAGGGGCCAAAGTGTCAATTTTGAATAAAAGCACGTATGATCGTTTCTTCAGCCGTACACCCCTGGAAGCAGCCACTACAACCCTGTTGGGCTATGGTCACTCTCCCATCGACACTCTGGGCGTGGTCCGCCTCCCTGTCCAGTATGATCAGCAATTTACGCCTGACGCCAAGTTCTGCATCACCCGGAAGGGAGCTAACATTATGGGCCTAGACTTGTTCCTCGCCCTGGGCTTTGCTGTGAGTGAGCCTGCCACAGCCCCTCTCACCCCGACCCCTTGGCCACTTTCACCTTGGGAACATATTCAGGTCGGCATCTGTGGGGAACTTCAGGGGGCACCTGCACACGCTCGCTACCTGCTGGTTGTTCATGATCTTCACTCGAAGTGGCCTGAGGTTTGTCAACTGAGCTCCATCACTGCACACACCATCATAGACTGCCTGGACAACCTGTTTGGACGCTGGGGCCTCCCCAGTGTTGTTACGACGGATAATGGGGCCCAGTTCACCTCAGCAGAGTTCACAGAGTTCCTCACACTACGCTCCATCAGGCACATCAGGACAGCAGTTTATCACCCAGAGAGCAATGGTGGTGTGGAACGACTCAACGAAACTCTCAAAAATGGACTCCGAGCCTGTCTGGAGGAGGGGAGAACATACAGCGACGCTCTCAACCAAACCCTCTTGACCATCCGGGCATCCAAGCATCCCACCACAGGAGTTTCACCGGCGATGCTGATGATCGGGCGCGAACTGAAGCAACCCCTGGACTGTCTGAGAGCTGAGCCAGCTCCTGCACGCGGGAGCCCAGAGCTCCAGAAAGCCAGAGCTCAGGTGAAGGGTTCGCAGGCCCGGATGAAAGAGAGGTTTGATGCCACGCACCGAGTGCAGACCCCCTCACTGGCTGCAGGGGATTGGGTCAGGATCAAACGGCGTCATCGGAGAAATAAACTGAAATCCTTCTGGTCAGAGCCACTGCGGGTGGTTAAGCAATTGGGGCCGGCCACATACAGACTGGAAAATGGGGGTCGTTGGCACGCAAACCGTCTGCACAGGGTCATCGCCCCACCAGCATCTGTTTCACCGCTGACCCCAGCAACGGCGCTGGGTTGGCAGCCTAGGCCAATGACTTTTCGGGTGGGGGATACTCCACCAGCTTTGCCCGACTCCACTCAGCAGCCAGCATGGCCCCAGAGTATGAGGGCCCCGCCTGTCTGGCTTGGGGACTATGTGACAGGGTGATTGTGTTACTGAAGATCTGTTAATCTGTGTTTTATTGAGTCCAGATTAATCTGTTATTCTTTGCAAAGTGTTATGTTTTCAAGGGGGGTGAAGGGGGGAAAATGTTGTGTTCAGAAAACACAGTGTTTAGTGTGTTTGTTGGGTCTGTAATGGTGTGCTCTGTTTGTTACGACATGTTACTGTGCCTTTAAGAGATGCTTTACGGCATGGGTAAATGTGTGTGTGTGGGGGGTTTTTGGGTCAGTAAAGTTTGGTGCACGAAGCGACACGGTGTGGTTATTGAGTTCCCGCGGACACTACAATGTCCATCTTCATTTTTTTTCTGATTTACTGAACTGGTCAGTCCTCATTGATGGAGTGATGGAGCTGGTAAGTAAATTGTGAAGTGCTGGAGCTGACTGGTTGATGGGGAGGCTGTCAAAAATAAAAATCAAATTAAAGTGATTAGAAATTAGTTTTTCAAATACCAAATACAAGCTTGCAACAACTTTTTCAGAAATTTACAGAGGATGACAACACTTTTATATGAATAAATTTATGCATAATCAGTGAAATTAAATAAATGTAAGAGACATAAAAATCCCTCTAAGCATACCATCCATATGTACAGGTGTTGAAGCTGCACTGGGCGGTGTGGCATTTTCAAATGATAGCCCAAACTCCTCCATGGCAACAATCAAGGTGTTTGGTGGGGGCATGCTTGTTGTGGCACAAGATGCTGTTTGTTTTTTCCTCATGTTTTTTGTCTGGCTTTTACTTCCAAGATGCCCAGCATTGCACAGAATTCTTTTTCTTTCATTTAAGATGTGTTTTGCTGCTATTCTGAGTCTCAGCCTGATGAACCTGCTGGTTATTTTTCTTTGTACATCATGACATGAAGGAAGCATGCTTTCTAATACACTTGCTTCTCTCAGTAGAGTATCAAAGGCGTTGGGGAGCTCCATAAAGGATTGGCTGGTCCTTGTTCTGAAAAGCCCTTCAACTTTCTGGACCAGACTGAAGGCTTCATGTGATGGCCGACACAG
Source organism: Garcialebias charrua (assembly GCA_038048925.1). Lineage (NCBI taxonomy): Eukaryota > Metazoa > Chordata > Actinopteri > Cyprinodontiformes > Rivulidae > Garcialebias > Garcialebias charrua. The sequence continues at coordinate 4,246 of JBBPBX010090814.1, forward strand.
GACTCCTGGTTTGAATTCCTTCAGTGTCAGTAAGGTACCATGCTCTCCTTCCAGAGTCTCATCATTTTTGCTTATTTGAACTTGAGCATCCATCACAGATGTTTGAATGTTTGATGACTTTATTTACTATGTACCCTGTAAGATGGTACAGAATACAGGTTTCACTGTTGATGAAATCACTCAGAAGGACCTGTGTTTCCAATCAGCTGCTCCACACTTAGGCCAGGACTGTGAAATGTCTCCTTAATGTCCAGGAACTCTGCCAGAAGACACGGGGTGGCGAGAGGACATCAGATCAAACCAGTGGTTCACCTGCTCCAGAAACCAGGCTGTTGTCAGGTTGGAGGGACGTCGCTGCTGCTCCTGCTCCACCATATATTTCACACCTGCACTTGCTGACTTGCTGAAAACATGCATTGCAGGCTCCACCTTCATTTTCTTAAAATGACTTGGCTGAAGAGTTTTTTGTAAGATTTGATGCAATTTTGAAAGGCATTTCTTCCTGAAATTCAACCATATCTTTCATTGAATCAAGTGAAACTTCATTGTGTTGAAGTCCCTCATTTAGCACGTCTGGTGGAATTATAAAAGTCTGTCCACGAACCAGGGCACTCTTCAAATTCTTTACCAGATGTGGGACATGAAGTAAAGCCTTTTATCTGGTCTTGCTGGGTGTTGGACAGATGTTTTGTTGTGGCCCACTCCAAATGCCCGCCACATCGCTCTGTTAGCACTGCTCATGTCAGTAGTGATGTTTAGCACGAGAAGGCCTATGGAAGCTGCTCTTTCAATTATTTCTAGAATGATTGGCTTATAATTTGACCCATTGGTAGAATTGCCACTGAAATGGTAAGACACCACTTGCTTCCATCTTGTTGTGCTTCCTGTATGTAATTAATAAATAGTATAAATATTTTGAGCCCTGATTGAAAATGTTTTTGCAGATTAAATTTACAGCACTCAGTCTGTGTTGTTGTGATGATGGTGATGTTGCACCTGCTGACTTGATATGATGTAATTAATAAACAATAGTAGTAAATGTACTTCATTAAAGCTTGTTTTACATTTTACATATTTTATAATTGTTTTGTAATTTATTTTTACACAATTAACACTTATTTTGTCATCTGTTATGATTATAACTAGAAACAGTAACATTTTAATCAGTGAATTACAATTTTACAGTAGTAGTCAGGCTACAAGCACAATCAACTCTGTTATCCAGGTACTCAGTTGCTAATAAAAAAAAAACAAATAGAACAATTATATAATGTGCAGAAATGAAGACTTCATCCCAGATCTAAGGTAAGCTGGAGCAGATACTGATGGCATGGAGGACAAGGTAGATCATTCTCATGCACAGAACATCAGAACTAGCTTTCTAATAAGTGTTACTCTATTTTCTTCTTTTTTTTTTACATGTGTAACATTATAAAACACTGTTGAAATGGCTATTTTGATCATTGTATTGCATAGACATTTTTTTTCCAAACAAATGTGTTTACAGTTTCGTTTCACTGTAATGAGAAATACATCTGCCACGTCTAAAAAGACTTTAATAAAACGCATAGTCAGTGAAATAATCAGTTAAGTAATCAGTTTGTTACTGTTCAATAATTACTGAAAGACACCGGACAATGTAAGAAAAGTAGAATTTTGTGTTCTGTTGCGCCAGTAGCTGCTCAAACTGACTGGCAGCGACGAGCTGTTTGGAACATTTGAGAGCTGCATGAACCACGTGACCACCTAGCGGCGAGTACAAAGAGTGTCGCAACTCTCTCTATATAGGGCTCTGGTTCAAACCATACTGGGAAAAGACAAACAAATGTTTCTTTTAATCTTTGTGGAAACTGTTTAGATCCTGTTTTCCATGTAATCCAGGTTCCTTTTGTTTGTGTAGTGACGACGCCCCCTGGTGGTTTTTTATTTTTTATTTATTTATGTTTATGTTTATGTTTATTAAATTTGTTCATTTTTTTACAAAAGAAACAATACAAGGCAATCTCATAATGATAGTGTACAAAATGTAAAAAAATGAAAGGTGGCAGAAAGAAGAATAAATCTTATTATATCTGCCCCTTATCTCCAACAATCAGACTTAACAACAGCAGTCAAACCATGTAAACAATAATAATCTTCAACCAACTTTTTCCAACAATCAGGTTAAACAATAATATTTTTATTATTTTATTTATTTATTTATAAATGAAACAAGTACAAAAAAAAACTTACAATGTCAAACATGACTCGAGACTTAAGGCATGCATAGCACAAAAGAGAATAAAGGCACATCAACAAAAACAAAAAAGTGTTTTGGGCAGCTCAGGCTGCTGGTAAATATGTGGACATGACGTCACCAGCTCGGCCTCTTTGTTTTCCTTCGTGAGAAGCTACGTGTGGATTTAGCTCCGTGATTTATTTCAATTACTGATGAAAAAAGACTTCTCGTGAGTCAAATACTTTATTCTGTGATTTAGTTCCAAGCTGCTGCTGCCAGAGGCTTGTAACACTGCAGCTTCTTGTCTGTGGAGAGGAAGTTAGTTCACTCTGTTTAGCATGTGTATCTGTTAGCATGTATAGCTGTTAGCATCTGTAGCTGTTAGCATCTTTTGTTAGCATCTGTAGATGTTAGCGTGTGTAGCTGTTAACAACTGTAGCTGTTAACATCTGTAGCTGTTAACATCTGTAGCTGTTAGCATCTGTAGCTGTTAACATCTGTAGTTGTTAGTGTAGATGTTAACATCTGTAGCTGTTAGCATGTGTAGCTGTTAACATCTGTAGCTGTTAGCATCTGTAGCTGTTAACATCTGTAGTTGTTAGTGTAGATGTTAACATCTGTAGTTGTTAGCGTGTGTAGCTATTAACGTCTGTAGCTGTTAACATCTGTAGCTGTTAACATCTGTAGTTGCTAACGTCTGTAGCTGTTAACATCTGTAGCTGTTAACATGTAGTTGTTAGCGTCTGAAGCTGCGAACATCTGTAGTTGTTAGCGTCTGTAGCTGTTAACATCTGTAGCTGTTAACATCTAGCTGTTAACATGTAGTTGTTAGCGTCTGAAGCTGCAAACATCTGTAGCTGTTAACGTCTGTAGCTGTTAACATCTGTAGCTGTTAACATCTGTAGCTGTTAACGTCTGTAGCTGTTAACATCTGTAGCTGTTAACATCTGTAGCTGTTAACATCTGTAGCTGTTAACGTCTGTAGCTGTTAACATCTGTAGCTGTTAACGTCTGTAGCTGTTAACATCTGTAGCTGTTAACGTCTGTAGTTGTTAGCGTGTGTAGCTGTTAACGTCTGTAGCTGTTAGCGTGTGTAGCTGTTAACATCTGTAGTTGTTAGCGTGTGTAGCTGTTAACATCTGTAGTTGTTAGCGTGTGTAGCTGTTAACATCTGTAGTTGTTAGCGTCTGTAGCTGTTAACGTCTGTAGCTGTTAACATCTGTAGCTGTTAACATCTGTACAGGTGACCCCCGACCTACGACCCCATCGACCTGCGAACCACGGGACCTACGAACATATCATATTTAATAAAAATATGAAATTACTGTATTAAAAAAAAAAAAAAATTTTTTTTTTTTTTTGTGTTTTTGTGTTTAAATGTTCTTAATTTCATGTTCTGGTTGTTTTAAAGGCTTTATAAATAATAATTATGATAAAAAAGATCATTTCTGATCATTTTTGAGCAATTTCTGAGCATTCTTGGGCAACAGGAAGTAGGTCTTCAGTTTACACGGTCACAAATTAATGTAGAACACCGGACGGCGGACGCCATTTTAGGTTCAGTCACTGGGGTCTCCGGTCACAGAACACCGGACGCCATTTTAGGTTAGCTGCCCGGGAGCCAGCCGAAGACTGGTGACCAGGATGGCTTCATATGGATTAATTACGAGCTGGAAACGTCTCTGTGAGCTCTGTGGACGTCTCAGGCTGGAGCGGATTTATCGCCGATCGTGCCAGGCCGCCGTGCGAACACCTCCGGCCGGCCTGGCTACACCTCCGGCCTGGCTAGCTCCAGAAGCTAACACGGGAGCTAACACGGTAGCCGGCCGAAGACTGGTGACCAGGATGGCTTCATATGGATTAATTACGAGCTGGAAACGTCTCTGTGAGCTCTGTGGACGTCTCAGGCTGGAGCAGGAGCTACAGATTGATCGCGCCGCCGCTCCAACACCAGCTCATGGCTTGGCTAGCAGAAGCTAGCCAGCTAGCTAACACAGGTCTGGAGCAGCTGCGGTGGTTCACTGGCCGGCCGCCGCGCTGCTCGGCCCCGACAACAATCAACGCATGGCAACCTAAGATGTCGGCTTTGACCATCTCAAAGTAAGAAAATATATTTTTATTTATTCTGTAAATGTGAATAGCAATGTTTAACATTACAGTACACTACTGTACATTTAATGTGTGTGCGCGCTCCGTTAGCATGATAAATAAAGGTTGAATGAATGAATGAATGAATAAATTTTTTTTTAAATATAATTTTCACCCCCTACCTACGAACGGATCGAGCTGCGAACCGTTCTTAGGTCCCTAACTCGTTCGTAAGTCGGGGGTTTGCTGTAGTTGTTAGCGTCTGTAGCTGTTAACATCTGTAGCTGTTAGTAGGGGTGTAACGATACACAAAACTCTCGAGACGAGACGAGACAAATTACAGAGTTCGCAAGAACGAGACGAGATTTTAATATTAGTTCAAGAAAACTTCAAAGATCGGTTTTATGCCGCAAAAAGGCTTTTATTCTGTTTTAACATGTATTACAAACTCAACTGATGTCTTCATTTTACTGATTGAATCTCCTTAGACCTTAGAACGTTCAACTTTGTTTAAAAAAAATAGATATTCACGCAGAACTTTCCAAAAATTGAACATAAATATCTGCATCAGCACTGAATCTGCAGCGTCACTCAACAGTGTTGCCAGATTGGGCGGTTCATCGCGATTTTCCTTCTGACTTTTGCGGTTAAAGAGTGCTTTGGGTGGGTGGGACTCTATCTGGCAACACCAGTCACACCGGTGTTTACACAAGTTTGTCTTTACATCCGGGGCAGCGTCGGCAGCGCCGGGACCCTCCATCAATGTAGAGGCATTTGCGGCACCGGGACCCTCCATCAGTAGTTGGAGCGTCTTCTATAGACCCCTTTCACGGATTGCGCAATACCGGAAGCGCCGCCATGTTGGAGACACTCGCGCTGTAAACACACAGTAGTTGAAGTCGGAGCTCCGGTTTTATTTCTGATTTGACCATGTTCTCTGTAAAACAAACCTCTGTGAAGAAGACAGAAGCTGCAGGAGAGTATGTGGACCAGCTTCAGCCTGCAGCAAAGGAACGTCATTTGGATAAAATACAGATAATTGGCAGCTAAGAAGACCCATACCGGCTGTCCAACATGTCAGAAGATGAGAGGACCTTACCAGCTGTGACCTACGCAGACATTGTGAATTATTTGGTGATTTATATTTAATTTTTAATTTGTCTGTGTACATATAAATATATTTTGGGTGTGTTTTTAAACACACACTAGCTATGTATTCTTATTGTAAATGTATGTGACTCATCACATCAGTCTGAGGATTGAAGCAAATTTTGTCAAAATGATCTTAGATCCCTGTTTTTTAAGCTACATTTGATCCCTGGATCAACCAGATCTGAGCGGTTCCAGAGAGCAATGCCTTGATTTTCCTTCTTAATCCAGACTAAATGTGTAAATGTGTGTTTCAGTTCATCTTATAGAAGCTCTGTGCAGAACTACCTCAATACATATTTTTTAATATGGCAACACCGGTCACACCGGTGTTTACACAAGTTTGTCTTTACATCCGGGGCAGCGTCGGCAGCGCCGGGACCCTCCATCAATGTAGAGGCATTTGCGGCACCGGGACCCTCCATCAGTAGTTGGAGCGTCTTCTATAGACCCCTTTCACGGATTGCGCAAAAAAAGCTTTCAGTGTGTAACTTTTATTATTTTTGGTATTTTAGTATGTAGCATTTTTTATTTCCATTGCCTTTTTATTTCCTCTAGTTCAAATAAGCTTCCAGTGTGCAACTGTTATTACTTTTGGGATTTTAATATGTAACATTTTTTATCTACATTGCCTTTTTATTTCCTCTTGTTCAAAAAGTTTTAGTTTGTAGAATTTTTTTATTTCCATTGCCTTCTTTTATTGCTGTTGTTTCTTATTCTATTTTCATTGATTTATTGTTCCAGTTTTTTTCATCCTTTTATCCTGTTAAGCACCTTGGTCAATGCAAGGCATTGTTGGAAGGTGCTATACAAATAAAGTTTATTATTATTATTATTATTATTATATTTTTTAAATAAACATGTGAAGTACAATGATGGCTGACAAGTGTTATTCAAAATTTTCAACTCTTGTACAGTGTTTCAACACAAATTATATAAATAACAGCTACTCTGAGTGTTTCAACACAAATTATATAAATAACAGCTACTCTATGAATCTAATTACAGTACGAACTTTGAGGTGCATTCTGCAGACATTTATCTTTTAAGATAATAGTACGAATGGTTGTCTTTATATAGACCTTTTTTTACCTTATAACTACTTTGAGTTTGGCAGAATATTTTCTAGTCAATACAAAAAGTGCACAAACAAAATGGTTAATGATACCGGTACATAATGTCATTTATTCTGTTTAAAAGAGAGGTTTTCTAAATCGACGTGAGCTATACAGTATCAGCACCACTATGTGAAACATATGTTGTAATATGTAAGTCATCTTGTTTGCTCACGTCTGTGTGATATCCATTACAGAAAAAGCATAATCAAAATTACATTAATCAAATCAATACATAAACAATGATATAGTAATTCATGCTCAAATCAAAAAGGCGTTCAATACAGGATGAACTGGACTTTATTTGTTACTAATAAAGTCCAGTTGATCCTGTATTGAACGCCTTTTTTGATTTTATCATGTACTGGACGACTGAGAATCTTCACCAGCATCATGCTCAAATAAAGAGTGCAGTGAATGAAAAATCATGTCTGCCCCATATTTGCAAAAACAACTTCAAAGTAAAGGTGGAACAATGTAAAATAAAAATAAAAAAGGTTCACATCAGCTATCACTCTTCTATCCACTTGTTCTTTTTACAATTCATGCAGCTACTCATAACCCACCAAAGGTGATTAACCAAGGCACAGCACACAAAGCCAATCATATTGATTAATGCAACTTTTTCTGGATATCTACATGTTTGAAAATCGATAGGTAGAAGAGGGCCATTCAAGATTGTGTATTTTTGTCTAACACAGCCTATGACACGTTCAACATGGATTCTAACATGTGCTATTTGCCATGTTTTTTTTAGTTCTTTTTTGTCGTCGGTTGAAGCGTTCAGCTGCCAGATGTCATCCCACCATCAGCACCAACTGCTACAGACTTCTCTGCAGCACACGTCTTCAGTGAAGGCACCCAGTCTGGATCATCCTTGCTGTACAATGGAGCACGTCTGCCTAAGAAAAGAAAAAACATAATAAAATAAAAATTACTTAAATGAAGTTGTAAATAATTGGTGTGTTCATATGCATATGAATTTCAAAACAGGATTTACAACATAGCACCGGATTGTCAGTTGTCAAACAACACAAGAACAGTTAATTTAGGTTATTGTATGTGCTTCTTACATATTTAGTGTTTGTATGTATTTTTTGCTTTTCAACTTGAGAGCTAGATGTGTAGTTTATCATGACAGTGCTCTTGTCATGAGTGTCATGTGCTCTTATGAATTTTGAATAATCAGCATAAACAACTCAACAACTGAAAGCTTTGTTAAGCTTTCAGTTGTTGAGTTGTTTATGCTATTTGTAAAAAACAAATAACTCAACAAAAAAATTTAACGTTCCATGTACATTTTATGCAGCACAGTTAAAGGATTGTAATAATAATAATAATCATCATTTTATTTAAAAGCGCCTTTCAGGACACCCAAGGACACTTAACAAACCAATTCAGTTCAAACATTATCAGTGACAAATTGAAATATAAAATACATAAGGATTATATAATATAAAATACATTTAGTAAAGTTAATGATAAGCTAGTCTAAAGAGATGTGTTTTCAGGGCTGTCTTGAACAGAGAAAGGGAGGTGGTGTTTTGAAGCTCTGTCCTCGTGCTCAATAAACTTATGATTCGTGTAATGCCCTAATTCACTATAATCTACTGTAAGAAATATATTACCTGACACAAAGTGTGCAGAGCAAATTCGGATGTTGCTCAGTGTTTTTCAATCCAAGTTCTGGTTTAGGCTGGCAGCCACAGACGTCGACGTTCCTCTGATAATTGCTGAGTTACTTCACCTTGATTTGTGATCACGAGTGGTAATCTGTAAAACAGAAGGCTTTTTCTCTCAATCTGACCGATTGTGGCAGCCATGGACACGACAATAATTCACCATTTTTTGATTTTGTGTGACCAGACGCGACGCACCACTACAATAGCTTTGAGGCTAACACAGCTATGTCGCCAAGATGGCTACTTCCGGTATATATCCAGGGTTGATGACGAGCCGTGAAAGGGGTCTATAAAGTATCAGCACATTTAATCAATCATAACACGCTGAATAGTAATCCCATTGTCACATATTTAAATTTTAGGCATACAGCTATTAAAACTGCATGTATAGGAACGTATAGTTTAGCATATTTAAATAATTTTGGTGAAATACAATACTTTAATGTATGACATGTTTAGCAAGATACAACCAAAGATGCAATTTATTCACACACACATTATGTATACATATTCAGATACTGTAATAATACATATATTCAGATATAGCTATATAAATATATACTGTATATATATATAACTATACTGTATATAACTATATATATATAATATATATACTGTATATATATATATATATATATAATTAGATATACAGTATATATATATGTATATAATGTATATAATATATATACACACACATATATATACAGTACACATATATATGTGTGTATGTTTATATGTATATACAGTATATATATATACACACATATATATAAGATATACAATATATATATATATGTAGAGTATATATACAAGCCCAAAACCAGAAAAGTTGGCACGTTGTGGAAATCGCAAATAAAAACAGAATACAATGACTTGCAAATCTTTTTCAACCTATATTCAATTGAACACACTGCAAAGACCACATACGTAACGTTCGAACTGGTAAACTTTGTTATTTTTTGCAATTATTAGCTCATTTGGAATTTGATGCCTGCAACATGTTTCAAAAAAGCTGGCACAAGTGACAAAGAAGACAGAGAAATTTGAGGAATGCTCATCAAACACTTATTTGGAATATCCCACAGGTGAACATGCAAATTGGGAACAAGTGGGTGCCATGATTGGGTATAAAAGCAGCTTCCTTGACATGCTCAGTCATCCACATAGAAGGATGGGGCGAGGGTCACCACTCTGTGAACAAATGCGTGGGCAAATTGTCGAACAGTTCAAGAACAACTTTTCTCAACGAGCTATTGCAAGGAATTTAGGAATTTCACCATCTACGGCCCGTAATATCATCAGAAGGTTCAGAGAATCTGGAGAAATCACTACACGTAAGGGGCAAGGCCGAAAACCAACATTGAATGCCCGTGACCTTCGATCCCTCAGGCGGTACTGCATCAAAAACCGACATCAGTGTGTAAAAGATATCACCACATGGGCTCAGGAATACTTCAGAAAACCACTGTCAGTAACTACAGTTCGTCGCTACATCTGTAAGTGCAAGTTAAAGCTCTACTATGCAAAGCAAAAGCCATTCATCAACA
>JBBPBX010090816.1:0-14043 GCA_038048925.1 Garcialebias charrua
AGGGAAGTCTGGGCCTCCCTACTTAGGCTGCTACCCCCGCGACCCGACCCCGGATAAGCGGAAGAAAATGGATGGATGGATGGATGATCCTTCTATGAAATGCCGCCACTTCTCAACAGCCCACACAACAGCCAAGCATTCTTTCTCTGAGGTGGAATAATTACACTCCGTACCCCTCAGGGTTCTGGATGCAAAGGCAATGACTCTCTCTCCCTCAGGTGTCATTTGCACAAGTACTGCACCCAGTCCAACATCACTGGCATCTGTGTGTATCTCAAATGGCAGTTGGAAGTTGGGTTGCATTAATATGGGGGCCTCTACCAGGACCTGTTTTAAATGTTCAAATGCCCGCTGGCAGTTTGGACACCATTCCCAATTGTTGGCTTTTTTGAGAAGATGGTATAAAGGTGCAGCTATGTCAGCAAAATGGGAAATGAATTTGTGGTACCAGCCTACCAACCCCAAGAATCGCTGAAGTGATTTCTTATCAGTGGGTACGGGGTAATTTGTGATTGCCAGGCTTTTATTTGGATCTACACGAACCCCACTCCCAGCCACTATATGACCCAAAAATTTAAGTTCTGGTTGAAAGAAGTTGCATTTTCCCAGATTTAAAGTCAAGTTTGCTTGGTGTAATTTGGCAAAAACTTCCTCCAAATCTTTCATATGTTGTTCTGGTGTAGGAGAGAAAATGATCACATCATCTATGTAAACAAAACAAATTTTTCCTCTCAGGTCTCCAAGCACCCTTTCCATTAGTCTCTGAAATGAGGCACCAGCATTCTTCAGTCCAAAAGGCATACATTTAAACTGATATAATCCAAAAGCTGTTATTACTGCCGTTTTGGCTTTACTTTCTTCAGCCACAGCCATTTGCCAGTAGCCGGATTTCAAATCCAAAGTGCTAAACACTGAAGCTCCATTCATTGATTCCAGCAACTCATGGATTAGAGGCATGGGGTAGGCATCCTGTCTTGTTTTAGCATTTAAGGCCCTATAATCCACACAAAACCTGAACGTCTTATCAGGTTTTGGGACAAGAACCACCGGAGAAGCCCAAGAAGATTGAGAGGGCTCAATGATGCCGTCACGAAGCATTTTTTCAATATGGTCTTTGATTATCTGTCGTTTAAAGGGTGACACCCTGTAGGCTCTTGCTCGAACTGGTAACTCATCTGTGGTGTAAATGTTGTGCACTTCCATAGATGTTTTTCCCAAAGTATCAGTGCACACTGTGGGCCAGGTTTGAAGAAGTTGGGTAATCTCTGGTGGTTGATTCAAAACTGTTGTTCTTAAGTCTGCTGAGAAGTCCTCTGTGTTTCTTATGGGCAAAGCCACAATCAGGCTCACGTGTGATGGACCCAAACCCAATGAGGAAGTGCTTGGTGGTGAAGCCATAAAGGGGTAAAATGAATAACCCCAGGGCCCTTTGACTCCATATGTGTTATCACCCAGATTAATAATAGTCGATGTTTTTGTCAAAAAGTCCAACCCTAGAATAATGGGAAATGTGAGGTTAGTGTCTTCTACAATAAATGTGTCCAAAGCCCACATCATTCCATGCCAACAGTACAGAATAGTTGTTTTTCCCAAAGCACTGTAGGTTTTTCCATTGGCTAGGGCAAACTTTTGGTTTTCAGCTCATTTTAACTGTTCATCTGCCTGAGCCATTTCCTGCCACAGGCTATGCTTCATCAGTGTGAAAGTGCAGGCTGTATCCAGGACAGCGTTACATTTCTTATCTCGGATTTCTATGGGAACATATAAAAGGGAAGGTGTTGTCCTCTGGCCTCGTTGTACTACGGACACCACATCTGCTGGTCTTTTGAAGTTCCCTTTAGGATATTGTTTTCCTGGTGCTTTTCCTTTGGTCTTTTGCTGGTCAACTTTCCCCCAATAGGCCTTAGCTCCTGCACAGTCTCTTTCCACCTGGGACCCAACGGTAACCAGCTGGTCCATCGTGGTGACAGTTCCTCTGAGGCAACCAGCCAGTTTAGGATTGCAGTTGTTTAGGATCCTTCTTACTAGGTCGGCTTCAGAGATATCTGGCTTCCACCTTAAACACAAGGCCCGATAGTCGAAGGCAAAGTCCCTCAAACACTGCTCCGGTAACTGCACCATGTCCCGTAGTTTTTCTTCCACCTCCGCGAGGTAGTCTGGGGGAAGAAATGCAGCATAGAAAGCTTCCTTAAATTCCATCCAGTTCTGGATTCCATTCTTGGCCACACACCACCAGCTGTGAGCAGGTCCTTTCAAGACACCAGTTAAAGCCCCAATTAATTCAGGGTCAGAGAGTGGTCTCACCGACAAGAAAGTTTCACACTGGTCAATGAAGTTCAACACATCAGCCACCTCTCGTGCCCCTGCAAATGAGGGAAAGTCCATGTGGATGGGAGGCTTGGCATAAACTGCTGGTATTCTCCCAGATGTGAGAGGGACAAGTGTGTGAAGCGTAGGTGTCACACTACTGGAGGATGGTATAGCTGGAAACATCTCGGTAGGGACAGTTGCAGGTCGATTGGGATCAGAGCATGAACTTGAACTTGGCTGATAGACATTTTGTAGATAAGTAGCTGGCTGGGTGGAATGAGGTAAGTTTGACTTCTGACATGTTGAGGTAAACATTGCTGGCAGCCGTACAGTTGAAGGAGCCATTAAGTGTGTCCTTTGGTCAGCAGACAGATCCAAATTGTGTTCAGCACTAATAAGGGGTCGGGTAGCAGTAGATCGATGTGCGCGCTTCAATTTCTCCACCTCTACCTTCCACTTCTCATCACGTCGCTGTAAACACTGAACTAATTTTCCCTCAAACTCTTGTAAGGTAGTAATCATCAGCTGTTCTAATGCCTCCACATTTTTGTCTATATATGTTCTTATATTTTGCTCTCGATTTAAAGCACTGCTCACTGAGTCCTGAAAATTTCCCTCCAAAGTGTTAACCTTCTCCCCCACTGTTTTCAAATCATCTTTAAGCGTAAAGAGGTCTGCTTGTGAGAAATATGTTAAATCATCATCTTCTTCCTCATCATCACTTTCTTCATCTGAAGCATATAATGAACTAAGTAAAGAAGTTATTTCCCCCACAGGGTTTCTACGGTTACCCAAGCATCATCTCCCGGACAACTACCTGCTAAATCAGTTTCTAAAGGAGGACATGTTACTCCATCTGCTCCTTGCAGTGAACCCTCTACCTCAACTTCAGTTAGTTGTGAGGGATTTGCTTCCATAATATAAATAAAGTTATCACTCTTGATGCAAAATGATTTTTTTTTAACAAAACCCCAAACAACAACAACAGTCAAATATGATACCTCAGCTTAATAATACACATTCAAAAAACATTGTTTCCCCATACGGGCCACCATCTGTAACAATCTCCCTTTTAACGTGAGCTTGTACACGCTCAAGAGAGTTCTTTTAACTAGTTTTGAATGTAATCAGGAAACTGAGTACAACACTAGACCGTCATAAATAAACATTATAGGAAAAATGAATAAATAAATAAAATTGGACAAGTCAACTTCAAGGTGCCGTAGGGCGTGGCTGTATTAATCAAACAAAAATCAGCTGTTCCAATTGTGATTCAAACATCATTAATTACACACAAGCACATTTACATTAACATAATAAAGTTTCTGAAAAAGTTCAAGTTCCCATAAACTTCCCCCAGAGAGATCTCTCGTTAATTATAATAAATTGTCCCATGAAAAAAAAGTCTGCCGTTAGTCACTCAAAAAATATTCAAAAATGAAAGACTCGTTGGGGCCCATATGATCCNAAACGTCTCACCGGGTTTGCGTCTGTCCCAGCTGTTTCCTTCTCTCAACCTGGAGCGTTCTCCTCCAGTATCGCTCCAGGGAATCCGGACCGATCCTTCCCAGGGTGTCACTTTAAGTCAATCTGTGAAAGTCTTCTCCTTCCCTCCTGAGTTGGGTCTAACTTCAGCATGAAGCCCAACTACAGATGTCCTGTGTTGATTCGGGAGCTCCACCGGTCCGTGCGCAGCGTCTCAGCACGCGTCTTCACCTGCCACACCCCTCCTGCAGCGCTCAACTCATTGTCCTTTTATCAGCTCCGGTAAAGCTGTGAGTCACGTGACCCAGATAATTTTCCCAGTGGATACTTTTGAGACTGAAACACACAACTACAAGACATTCTTGTATTTATATTAACACAAACATTTTATTTATGTTCCCTTTATTTAGGACCAAGGTAAACCTTTTTTTTTCTCTTCACAAATACAGTCATTTAGTGTGATGTCACACATTGATAGTTTTGGGTGGAGCATGTGGGCGTAACGACATGGCCAAATAAGACTTAACGCCGTCACCATACGTTTGGCTCTAAATTCCACAAATTTGAACCAAGGCTCACCAAAATTTAGTAAGATCGATCATTATCCACTCCTTGACCAGGAATCCATAACAAGTGGACAATGGCCTCCACAGTGCCCCCTAGTATATTTTAAAACTTAAGCCCAAAGCCATTTTTTGACCAATATTGTATTGGTATGGTATTGGTAAAACTGTATGAGATTTTTTTTAATAATAGGATAGAAAGAAAGGAAAGACGGAAAGTAAAACTACAAAATATAAGAAATATACACAAAGAGAGCACAAGGCAAAACACCCGACCACTGTCTGTAGACCTACAAAGAACATGACAAAACACAACAACAGAATACACATGTATAAATGTAAGAATTAATGAGGAGGTCAATATTAATACTGATCTCCCTTTTATCTTAATTAATTTACTTATTCAGATTGAATAGTAAATTCACGGATTCTGTTCTTTTTCAGTTTACCCAATATTTCTGTGATCTTTATGATGGATAAATACACAAAGCCATTAAGTGACAAAGACGTTAACTTAGTTTGATATGTCAAAGAGACACTATCATTTATTTAAAATAAATCAACTAAATTAACACCATTACACTTGATTGACATGATTTCACTTTCTTTCAAAATAATACGTCAGCACATTTAAATTCAACACAACAGACATAAATATTGGATGTTAACATATTTAGTCTGTGGGCCCTTTAACTTAAAAAATATAGTTTCCAGCTTAGGTTGAGAGGGAAAAGAAATAGGAGGAGAAATATGGAGGAAGAAAAGTTAAGAGTCAGGGAGTTATCTTGATGTGTTTAACCAGAAACATGGCAGTTCTCCGGCCGATTAAAGCTACACGTTGGTACCCTTGGCAAAGCATTTGACGACTTGTTACCTCGTGAAGATGGTCAGTCTCCCTCGGTCCAGTTTGGTCAGTTCGTTTACCATTCTCAGCGTCTCCAGACGTGCGCCTTGACTCGAACCGAAGTAACGGCAGCTCCTGGTGCTGTTGTTCAAGATAAGACGTTCCTTAAAGGAATGTCAATAAAAGAGAGCTTTTCAGCTGTTGAAGATGGCTTATAACTTGGCATGTTATAAGTCTTTAACTGAATGACATGGTCATTAGCGTGTTGACCAGACGATCATCAGTTCTTTGGAGAAGACCATGGTTTGAGGCTTACTCCAGCAGACTCTCTAGAGAAAGTAAGATGTGAAGGTTTTAACTGAGACGTGACCCAGAAAATGTGTTCTTTCTGATTGGCCGAATGGCATCATAAGTTGATGTGAGGATGACATCAACATGTTGAAAGGGGGTCAAAAGATTAGTTTGTCAGAAAGATAAAGTGTTAGTTTCAGATGTCAGCATTTTATCATAAAACTGATTCCTTTGCTTTAACACTTTAACAAAATACTGTTGGTTTGATTAAAACAACGTCATTAAGCATCACATATGGGACCTATTAATGATAATAGCTTGATTATTAAATAGGACAAAAACAAAAGTCTTTGGGTGTCTAGATTGTCCTGAGCTCAAGCTAAAATGAATGAGATAAAGTGTTCCTTTTATCTTCACATGCAAGTTCGAGAGGAGAGGAGAAATCCTCCATGTACAACATTTTGAATTAAGCAGAGTATTTGATTTATCTGACATTAAAATGTACTGATGCTCTTACAAATAAAATTATTCTTTTGATCACATCAGCCTAAAATCAAAGATAGAAATAGTCTCTTATTGGTGACTATGTTATCAGATTATAGCTAAATGAATAATTTTGTAGTAAATGTCTTGCTTTACTGAGAGGTCAGTAAAGGTCATCACTGGACAGTTCAAAAACCTTAATTTGACCCTGGGTAGGTCCACTACATCTCCCCCCTTTTGGAAGCCATCGCCAGTCCTTGGGGATGGGGTCCAACACGAAAGGAAACCTTGAACTGTCTTTGATCTTGAAGTAATCCAGCAAGTGGAAAAAAAAAATCAAAAATTATAATCCCATAAAGTTTTTTGAAATTCCATACTGTTCGGAGGTAATCCCATTGCGAAAAGCTTTTAATCCCTTGGAAAACTGAGTCTGTTAACTCTTGGCAAACAAAGTCTGTGATCCCTTGGAAAGCAAAGTCTTATAATCCACAGCGGTAATTCCACAGCAGTAAATCCCCAACGATTAGTTTTGTTGAATGATCAGCAACAATTGTTTTCATAATCAGCATGTAGAGGGGATCCCTCGATTGACGCAGAGGAGGCGGCCCTTGGATGAAGGTTGAAGACCAAGCGTTGGAGCTGCAGGTCCCCACATCGAAGGTTGGAGGCTGGTTGGTTTCCAGTCCGTGCCACTCTGGTTCTATGTGTCATGCATTTATGTGGTTTTTAAGGTGGGCTTATGATTGGGATTTTACATTAAGCCTTACCTATATGCACCTGGTATGTAAGCTATCATGGTTTAGATCAGCTACAATTACCAATTAAGGGGTGGATCAAATCTATAAATTAGGTATAGGGATCTGTACCTATAGAATTTTGGAGGGCTTCTGTAACGAAGGCCTCTAATTCCAAACTATTCCTCCATTCATTACTTAGTTTAGGTTAAACTAAAATAAAAATGAAATATAGTTTGATCTAAATGTCTGTTGTCTTTTAGACGAACGACGTAGGATTTGGTATTCCTAATAAATTTTGAAGTCTATGGCGAGACTCATCAAAATGAATAGACAATCTAGAATAGAAACGATCGAATCGGTTCAATTTAGAAATTATGAGACCAGTGTAGTTTATTGTACCTTGAGTAGCTTTAAACTACATTGACTCTTCGACGATTGAGATTTAACAAAACGAACTGCATGTTGGCATAGTTAAATCCATATCATTCATTAACCAATGTTAATACAAAACCTTTTTGGCTGGGAGTGTTCAGAACCAAACAATATCTCAACTAATGACAACAGTAATGACTAAACAACAAGGAAACAACGTTTCACTGCTTCGACACACTCTTGTCGTCAGATTCCAAAGTGCAACACACAAGAAAAACAGGTCTCAACTTTATGACCGAGGTCAAATTAAATCTCGTGGATTTAAACGGTTGTTAAGGTTAGTTTTTTGTTGTGGGTTTTAGGCTTAGCGTTTCTAAGTTCAAATTGGACAATGCGACTTATAGGGTGGAAAATACGGTAGCTCAAACCTGATTAGTTTATTTACTATCTTGTGTTTGGACGACCTTATTTTCCCATGAAGTCGGTGAGTTTGTGAGATCTTTGTCTTTTGTGGAGTCATTGAACGCCTTGTAAGGTTTGATCTGATTTCGATGTACCCATTTAGCAATTGGCTCTTTGCGGCCTTTGCTGATTTTGATTTCGTAGACGACTGAGGACACTTTGTCTGTTATCAGATGAGGTCCAGTCCACCTGGGCATTAGTTTGCGGGCGAGAGTTCCGGTCTCGGACCCTCCTTTCCCGGTTGCTGGGGCGAACGTATAGTACCAGACTCTGTCTCCCACTTGGAGTTCATTGTGAGAGGCCTTCTGGTCGTAGTACGCCTTACGTCCTTCAGCGGATTTTTCCAGGTTTTTCTGGGCGAAAGCAAAAGTGTTTCTGAGGTGTACATTCAAATCTTTCATGTATTGTTGTGTAGTGTAGGCTGTCGCCATGGCGGCGTCGCCTGGTTGGTACAACAGGTGTAGAGGGAGAGTCATTTGTCGACCGGTCATCATCTCGAAGGGAGAGATGCCAGTTGATGTGTGTGGAGTGGCTCTTATGGCCATGAGGACCAGAGGGAGTTTCACGTCCCAGTCCTTGTGGTTTGCAGCCACGTATTTCTTCAAAATACTCACCACAGTTCTGTTTGCTCTTTCTACTTGGCCTGAAGCCTGTGGGTGGTAGCCGACATGAAAGTTGGCCTTGACGCCTAGCGTCTTCCACAGTTCTTTCATCACTTCACCTGTGAAGTGTGTACCTTGGTCTGAGTTCACCCGAAGGGGAAGTCCAAACCTTGAGAATATATGATTCATTAACAACATAGCAGTGGTTTGTGCTGTGTCGTTAGGAGCTGGTAGGCATTCTACCCATTTGGTGAATGCACAGGTTACCGTGAGAAAATATTTATTTCCTCTAGAGCTCTTAGTGAGTGGTCCAACCCAGTCGATCTGGAGGTCAGACCATGGGAATGCAATGCCTCTGCTTTGCAGTGGTGCTCTGTGAAGTGGTCTGGTTGGCTGAAACTGGCCACAGACCACGCACCCTTCAATGTAGTCCTTGACATCCTTCTTCATTCCAGGCCAATAGGCAATTTGTTTTAATGCCGTCAGCGTGGCTTTATCTCCTTTGTGTCCTGCGGACGGGAGATCATGGGCATGAACTAACATCACCCCCCTTTGGTCATGGGGAACCACGAACACAGGTGAGGACGTTGGTCCATGAGCGAAAGTTAAGATGCCCTTGATTAGTTTTAGCTGTTTGCGCAGCTGATAGAGGACCTTAAGGTCTGGATCGGAATCCAGGTCGTCTTTAGACGGACTATTTTTGTTCGGATCAGTCAGGTACAGTATCATGGAGTTGATAGCAGGATCCGACTTTTGTAGTTGGATGATGTCTGGGTCAGTCAGTGCGGGTCGTACAGAGACTGCGTTGTCAGCAGGTCTGGTTGCGGCCTGTGCACGTGTGACTGCCATAACTCTGACTGAAGGTTGTGTTGGCAGAGTCTCGATTAACCAGGAGGGGTCGAAGGACCATAGAGGACCTTCGTCGGCTCCTTCCTTGGCTAAGGAATCTGCAATGTCATTGTAGTACTTGTCATCGCCTGGGACTCTAGAATGCCCTGGAACTTTCTTCCAGTAGATCTGTAAGTCGTGTGATGTCACCAAGTGATCACACGCTATGAAAAGCTCTTTGTGTTTGACCACTTTTCTGTCGCTTGTTAGGAAACCGTTCTGTTTCCACACAGCGAGGTGACAAGCGAAACTCAAACGAGCATAGTTAGAGTCAGTGCAGATGACTAGCGTCTTGATGGAGCGTTCTACTACCATCTGGAGAGCTATTAGGATTCCTGCAATCTCAGCGTACTGAGAAGTCTGAGAGCCTAATTTGTAGCTGAAAGTTATCTGCTCTTGGTCTTGGAGGAGGACCCCTCCAACACCTGCTCTGCAGATCTTGTCGCGGAGGAATGAAGATCCATCCACGTACAACGTTGTCATATCTTTGCAGATATTGTCATCAAAGAAGTGGTGATTCGGGTCTTCAGTTACTGGGGGTTTTACCTCAACCGGCGGCTGGGTGGCTGGTACATCTTGTGTACACTTCTGGCAGATTGCCAAGTCCGTCCCCAGATGTGACTTCTTGTTTTGACCATAACGTATGTCTAGGTTAAAACTTTGAAGCGCCATGAGCCACGTTGCAACACGTGAGTTTGTCACCACACCATCTCTGATGCGTTCACTGTTAAGAAAGGTCACTGGCTGGTGTTGTGTTTCCACAATGATTTTCTGTCCACCAATGTAGCTGGAGAAATGTTTAACTGCCCACACTGTGGTCAGTAAAGCTTTCTCACAGTCTGAGAATCTCAACTCGGGGCCTGCCATCGTTTTGCTGGCATAGGCTACTACACGTTTGTCTCTGTCGTGTATCTGGTACAGACCTGCACTTATGCAATGAGCTGAGAAGCCCACTTCCAAGTAAAACTCTTTGTTGTAGTCTGGGTAGACTAAACAAGGGGCTGACTTGATCCTGTTTATAAGAGCGTCCATTGCCTGTTGCTGTTTGTCAGTCCAAACAAATGGTACGTCTTTTTTAAGGAGTTCAGTCAGTGGTTTCGCAAGGTCCGCATAGTTCTCGATGAATTGGTTCGAGTAGTTACACACGCCCAGAAAACTTTGTAGTTCTTTGAGATTGGTGGGGACTTTGAGATTGTCGAGGCCTTGGGTGCGAGTCAGCTGTGGTTGTACTCCGTCAGGACCTACAAGTAGGCCAACGTAGTCCACTTTGGTTCTGCACCATTGGCATTTTGACAGTGATATTTTAGCACCAGCAGTTGTCAGCTGATTCAGAACGTGGTCGATCTCAGCCAAATGTGAGTCCAGTGTTGGCTGCCTCAAAAGGACATCGTCCACGTAGATCAGTGTCCCACGCTCGTGGGCGTCTGGACATGCTTTGTTCAAGAAGATGTTGAACTCTGCAGGTGAGTTAGCGTAGCCAAAGGGACACCTGTTAAAGGTGTACTGACGGCCACCAAAAGTGAAAGCTAGTTTGTACTGGTCCTCGGCGCGCACAGGGATGGTCCAAAAACCAGAGGCGACGTCGAGAGTCGAGAAGTACTTACCATTGGTGACCTTGGGCAGTTCCTGTTGGAGTTGCGTCATAGGCCATCTGGATAAGGGAACTTGTTTGTTTAGCTTTCTGTAGTCTATAGTGAGTCTCCACTTACCATTAGGTTTTAACACCGGCCATAAAGGCGCAGAGTAAGTGCTGTTACAGTATCGGATGATACCTTTTTCTAACAGGTCATTAATGATTTCTCTGACAGGTTGATGTGCTGCCAGAGGAATCTTGTACTGTCTGACAAATGCAGGGGGAGCATTAGGCGGGGTTGGGATGCTCACTGTGTGGAGCGTGGTCAACCCACAATCCATCGAGTCAGTTGAGAATGATTTCTCATATTTTAGAAGAACTTTGCGAAGTTTGTCCCTTTCTTCATCAGTTTTCAGGGCGTCGGCTTGGGCGACCACCTGGTCAATCTGTGAAGCAACTGAGAGGGATTCTTGTTCTTTGGGGAGCTCCAGTGAGTCCCCTTCAGTGTCGTAAAACCTGTCAACAGGTAGTGCACTGTAAGTTTGGGGGCATAGACTGTCTCCTTTGTTGAAACCGAACCTGCGGACAGTGTCCTGGTCGGACTCAGTGGGGGAGAAAAGAGCTATGGCCTGTGTTGGTTTCGTGAACAAGACTTGCCCCGTGTGTTGATATGGGATCAAGTTCTCTGGGAGTCCTCCCAGAAATGGAATGCTTAGCTCAAAATCATGAAAATCAGTGGAGATCAACCATCCTAGCTGTGTGTTTTTTGGGATCAGTACCTCTTCTGTGCTTGTGTTGCACACAGCAACAGTCGTGGTTCTGCAGTCGAGGGTCACTTGGAATGTGGCCTCCATGGACAGTCCTAAGTTGAAAAACATAGGAGATGGTTGAAAGTATGCCAGTTTTGTGCTAATAGCTTGTCCTTTCATGATGTGACACATCACCGGCTTGTTCATAACCTGAGGTGGTACCGCAGTGTTATGGCTGTTAGCAATCTGACAGACCTCTGGAATGGTCTGTCCAGCCTTAAGGTTCTCTGTTGTTAGCACAGGAGAGTCCTTTGTGGCTGTGTCTAGTGACCACAGTACATTGTTGTTGATGTCCACTCGGACACCTAACCTTACCAAAATGTCGGAGCCTATGTAGGTTGCATGTGGTAAGTTCGGGACCACGAGGAACGGGTGATCCAGTTCTCGTTGGTTCCAGATCAGTTTCAGGTCAATGATCCCTTTTGCGGTCATTACCTGTTTATCGTTGGGGTCCAACGAAAAGCGGAAAGCCTTTTTGTTCATTTCTAGACCCAACTGTTTTTTAACCAAGGTTCCATAGAAAGCTTGGCTGATCGCTGATTTCTCCGTCCAAGGAGACAAAACAGCATCATCGGTGTGGGATCCTTGGATCTCAACACCTTTGACTACCTGCGGTAGGTAGTGTTCAGTGAGTGCTGACTGTTTCAGCTCGCAGAGGAGGCTCTCTTGTTGGGCCTTTTCTGCCTCACCTGTTGCTGAAGGTTCACTTACCGGGATTGTGCTCTCGTTGGAGGACCCCTTTGTGCCTTCCGCGGTACCTGCTGTAAAACAGTCAGTGTCACCATGTGTAGGCATATCGATCGGCAGTGGTTGGCTCACTCTGGTCCACATTGTTTGATCGCCATAATCTATAATCGCGTCAAAGCGGTTTATAAAGTCTTGGCCAACCAAAAATGGGAATGAGTCAACGGTGGACACGTGTACCGGGTGGTATAGCGTCATTTCACCAATCTGCATATGAACCATGGCTATAGCTGTAAGGGTTGTACTCGTCTCTGAGAGTCCCTGTAGTACTACAGCACATTCTTTGAGGGGTATTTCCCTGTCAACCCCGCTAGCGGCTATCCTTAGCTCCTTCAACAGTGTGGGAGACATAATGGTTATGTCAGCCCCACCATCCAGGAGGGCCTCTTCTGTGAGGACCCCTTCTAAAGTGATTGACAGGTAAGCCTTCTTAGCGGGCCCCTTCCTGATAATGTTACACAGGAACCTATCAGGTTTTTTTCGACGTTTGTTACGTCTACCACTGTCTGTGTGAATTTCATTCACCTGTACTGGTAGTGCAGTCACACATGGGTCTAAGTGATCGGGCTGTGACGAGTCATTGTCTTTGGTGAGTGAGCTTACCCCCCCTTTTTCCGATGAGGGGCACTCGGACTCTGTAACAATGATGTCATGGTCACAGTCAACGTCTTGTTGACCGTCTATACCCTGATTGTCAGCATCCTGACCATCAGTATCTTGGCGACTGTCAGCAATCGTGGCATTGCTGTTATTAGTGTGTTCTGAGTCACTATCAATGATAGTGCTACACATCACTCCAGGTTTGTTTTCCTTGTTTGTTTTTTTCAAACTTTCTAACAACCGACGTATGTTCTCCATCTCTTCTGAAGACAGAGGTTTAGGGCCTTTTTTCTGGAACTTCTGTGGGTTTTTCCTCGCCCCAGACTGTTCAGTTTGAGGTGCAGGAGCTGGCGCATTGCTCGGGGGTCCTCTCTGGGACCACCCTCTTTCATATGAGTCTCCTTGGGACCCATATTTCTTTTTCTTTTGGAAAGCCCTCCTTTTTTGATGGGGCTCTTCCTCTTGATGCGGCCTGTACCACTTAGGGTCTCTGGACCCCTTTTGGTCTTTGTTCCAGCGGACACCTTCATTTTGCGGTCTGTCAGGTTGGAAATTTTGCTTATTCTCGGCTTCCTTAAAAGAGTGAGCTGGCGCTCTTGCTCCTTCAAGGTCTAGCGTTTGGTATTTGACCTTTTCACCAGGACACACTTCAAAGGGTGTTTTGTTTGGTGTGCGACCTGTAAAAACATCTATCGCGCACTCTCTTATGTCTTCGATGGACCTCCGTTTATAGTTTGCGCTGACATGTACTTTCTCTCTTATGTCAGGGCAGAGGTTTTGGCTGAAAATATACTTAAACCCTACCTCCTCCTCCATTTCAGGTTCGCATCTGTCCCCGAAATAGGCACGGAATATTCGGTCATAATATGACCTTGGGTGTTCATTCCTACCTTGCTTGATGTTAGCTGCTGTTATGATGCCATCGGGCCCCGTGCAAGGAGAAAACTCCTTTATCAGCGCAGCACAGAGAAGACTGTAGTCTTTCATCACTGCTTCTCGTTGACGCTTCATAAAAGCATGCACCGTCCTGTCCGATGTTAACCTTAACAGACAGATTCTATCATCATCTGTAGCTTCTGGGAAACGTTGAAGCTGGAAATCAAGGTCCTCGAGATAGATCTTGGTTTCGTGTGAGCCCATTGGGCCAGGGGCGAAGGTTTGAATGCTTTTCGCCATATTCCGTAGTTCAGCCATTGATAGAGGTATTTGTGGGTTATTATCAGATCCACCCACCGGTGCATCCGGTGGGATTGTCGGTTTTAGAGGCCCTAAGGGACGGC
>JBBPBX010090817.1:0-14043 GCA_038048925.1 Garcialebias charrua
TTAAATCCATGAGAACCATTGATGTAGTTTTTTCCTCTACCCATACTGACTGCTACTTAAAATATTTTGTTTATCAATAAATTGATCCAATCTGGTCACAAATAGTTTTTCTAGAATTTTTTGAGAACTGTGGTAACAAGGATATTGGCCTATAATTATTGAATATAATTTTTGAAACAAACAACTCATCATTACTCATAAAATATTTATTCTACACAACTAAAAACATACATGCATACATTTCGAAATATTTTTATTTTATTTCATTTTTATAAAAAAAAATTAAATCTTCAAATGGTGAAGAGCTGCAGTTCCAAGGAGGGACGGCGCCCCTAGCGTCCTCTAATGGCGGCCGCCGCTGGCGAAAACCATTCTTTTGTTCCAGGTCTCAGCGATGTTGGTTTCCAAGTGTGGAAAACGAAGGGTATCTGTATGATGGGGGATCTGTACATTGATGGCACCCTTGCGTCCTTTACTCAGTTGAGCTCTGTATATGATGTTCCACGGTCGGGATTCTTTCGTTTTTGCAGATCAGGGACTATGTTAGTAAAAACATATAACATTTTAGAACTCTTACCAGGCACAAGACTCTGGAGGCAATAAACAAATTTGATCCGACTTATCGCGGGGTGGTGTCATATTTTTATAGGATTCTCACTAATGCACCTAACTACAATCAAGAAAGCATGGGACGACGAGATGGGACAGCAGATACCTGATGGTGTGTGGAAGGAAAGTTTGAGGAGTATACATGGCTGTTCAGTTGATGCTAGGCACAATCTTATACAATTCAAAACATTACATAGACTATATTATTCGAGAGAAAAATTAAGCACTTTATATCCGAATGAGTCACCATTGTGTAAAGCTGCAATGGGCAACTTGCTCTACTCCTTTTGGTCATGTGTACAGCTCCATACATTTTGGAATAATTTTTTTAATTTCTTTTCCACTACTTTTGGGAAACAATGGGATCCCGATCCCCTGGTTGCAATTCTCTGAGCTCCTAGGGTTTTGCCCCTGGCCAATAAATATGAGAAAGTTGCCCTTTTGTTTGGTATGGTGATCGCTAAGAGGTTGATCTTGAAGGGTTGGAAGAAGGACTTTGTACCCACATTTGATCAGTGGTTGGGAGAACTAGCAAACATATTGTGTCTGGAAAGATTGAGATATTACAATGAGGACAAAATGAACATGTTTGGGACAATGTGGGATTCTGTACTAAAATCCCTTCAATGAAGGGATCGTAGTTGGCCAAAAGATTAATGCCTGGTATTGCATGAGCCCTTGCTCCCTGGTGTATTCTTGGAATGGTGTGTTTCATAATGTGGTGTATTTATCTTATGTTGCTTTGACTGTGTACCCTTTGTTATTTGATGTGCTGTTCTGTTATTTATGGTTGGGGAGGGGTGTTGATGGTATTGTAGTTTGTTATATTACTAAAAATGCCAATAAAAAATAAAAAAACGTGTTTTTTTGTCATCAGTGGGCATGACCAACGCCTCAAGAGAGCTACAGCTGTATTTTGACACCTGCGGGGAAGTTTTTATCTGACAAAACATTATTGATCATTCTGACAGTCCAGGTTTAAAAAAATGCAGAAAATAAATAATTATGAAAGGAAATATTGTAACGTTGTCGCGGTCACTCAAGCACCAGACGTTCTGCTTCAGCCAACGCTTTATTCAGGAACATAAACAACAGGTCAGTAAACTCAGAGTCACTGTTTGGCCGTGACCCACGCCAGAACTCCTCAGCTTCACAACAGATGCTTCCAGCATCAGAACAGAACCGCCAACCTCTCACAAACCCCGCCCCATCTCCTTTCCCAACAACCCCTGTGTCATAAACAGGACATGTCAAACCTTAGAACCAGTAACAGTGTAACAGGAATAATTAACACTTAACATGACTCTTCAAGGATCATTATACTGCCCCCCCAACAAAAAGTTCCTCGTCCTCGAGGGAACTGCCCCAGGAGGCAGTTGGCGTTGCCTCCTTGGCCTCCTGGGGCTCCGAGAGGCAACAGGAGGTGTAGGGACAGGAGGTGAAGACAGCTCCTGTTGCGAGTCCAACTGTACATGAGCACGAGGACTTTGCACACGTCCTTCCAGGAAAGTGGGGAAAGAATGTCCTCTGTAGGAAGCCTTTCTGTCCCTGTGTAAGACCACCTTCCTGCCTCTAGGGGGCAACTGCACCCTGTAGACCACCTCCCCCACTTGTTCCAGAACACTGCAGGGCCCCACCCAACTGCTGTCCAGTTTGGGGCAACGACCTTTTCTTCTCCTTGTGCTGAAGACCCACACCAGCTCCCCAGCAAGGAAGTGTCTTCCTTTCGTGGTGACATCATAATTTCTCTTTTGGCGCAGTCCCGCCTTTGCCAGCTGGCCTCTAGCAAAGGAATGTGCTGACTCCAACCGGTCCTGCAGTTTCCTCGCATAGTCTGGACCTGGTTGTACCTTTGGCGCGTCAGGGGGCCTTCCAAAAGCCAGCTAAGCAGGGGTCCTCAGCTCCCTTCCAAACATGAGCAGGGCAGGTGTGCACTGAGTTGAGTCCTGGACTGCTGACCTGTAGGCCATGAGAATGAGGGGGAGATGGGTTTCCCAGTCCCGCTGGTGTTCCGAGGTTAGGATAGCCAGCTGCTGGGCCAGTGTCCTGTTAAACCTCTCTACCAGGCCATCACTTTGTGGTTGGAGTGGGGTGGTATGGGTCTTCTGAATCCCCAGGTGTTTACACATGGCAGTGAACACCCTGGATTCGAAGTTTCGACCCTGATCGCTGTGAAAGGTCTCTGCTGTCCCAAACCGGCTGAACATCCCCTCCACTAATGCGTCAGCCACAGTCTCGGCCTCCTGGTCTGGGATGGCATATGCCTCCAGCCACTTAGTAAAATAGTCCATGGCGGTGAGTACATAGCGGTTTCCCTTATCGGTGTACGGAAATGGGCCTATGATGTCCACAGCCACTCTTTCCATCGGTGCCCCCGCTGGTTGATGTTGAAGCTGGGTGTAGGACTAGTCCAGTGGTCCCTTATGTGAGGAACAAGAGTCGCAGCTGCGGCAAAAGTCCTCTACATCCCTCCGTTGCTGGCCCCAGTAGTAGCCTTGGCGGAGGC
Organism: Garcialebias charrua; assembly: GCA_038048925.1. Taxonomy (NCBI): domain Eukaryota; kingdom Metazoa; phylum Chordata; class Actinopteri; order Cyprinodontiformes; family Rivulidae; genus Garcialebias; species Garcialebias charrua. The sequence continues at coordinate 3,116 of JBBPBX010090817.1, forward strand.
GGTGCAGGGTCTTGGTGACACCAAAGTGCCCAAAGCCTGTGCTTCCATGACTGACTCCTAGCACCACTGACCTCAGCGATCTCAGCACCACAACCTGCCACCTCTCCTCCCCAGTGGCCGGATCCTTCCAGGCACGCTGCAACACCCCTTCACTCAGCCTCAGAGTATTGAACTTGGCCCACAACCCTTTTGTGGCGATAGACAGTGACCTCATTCCAGTTGGGACGTTGCTCACCCTCGAGCCATTGTAGGACTGGCAGCAGGTCGGTATCTTGCTCCTGTTTTGTCCTCCACTCTGTCACATCAACCACTTGGAGCACCCTGCACGAGAGCTGCGCTGTGTCATCTGTTGCTGTGAGTTCCTTCTCTTCTTGCTTTTCACAACGACGACAGCCTGCTACAGTACGTGGCCAGCGAGACAGAGCATCCGCGTTGGAAGGGCATGCTCCTGCTCTGTGCTCCACAGTGAAATTAAAGCCCTGGAGCTCCTCCAGCCAACAAGCCACATGCCCCTCTGGCTCCCTGAAGGACATCAGCCACTGGAGGGCAGCATGGTCTGTTCTGATAATGAATGGTGTGCCACACAGGTAGTACTTAAAATGTCTTACCGCCACCATCACTGCCAGAAGCTCTCGCCGTGTAACGCAGTAGCGTCGCTCACTCTTATTCAGGATCCGGCTGTAGTACGCTACCACTTTCTAACCATTGGGTCCAACCTACAACAACACCGCTCCCAGTCCCAAGTTACTGGCGTCTGTATCCAAGACAAATGGCAGGTTGGGATCTGGTGGGACGAGGACCGGAGCCTCTGTCAGGGACCTGCGTAGGGTGTCAAATGCCTGCTGACAGTCTTGGTTCCAGGTGAAGTCGCAATTTTTCTGCAACAGGCGGAAGAGTGGTGCAGCTATTGAAGAAAAGTCTTTCACAAATCTTCTGTAGTAGGAAGCCAGCCCAAGGAAGCTTTTAAGCTGGACTTGGTCTGTCGGAGTGGGCCAGTCCTTAATTGTGTGGACCTTTTCCTCCAAAGTGCTGACACCCTCACAACCTAGCTTGTGGCCCAGAAATTTCACCTGCCTCCTCATGAAGTGGCATTTGTCTAGGTGTAGCTTCAGGCCTGCAGCAGCCACTCTCCCTAGCACCTGTTTCAGGGAGTCCAGAGCAGCATCAAAGGAGCTTCCATGCACCAGGAGGTCATCCAGGTAGACCAGACACTGCTGTCGTGGGACCCCAGCCAGTACCCTGTCCATGAGTTTCTCAAAGGTGGCAGGAATGTTGCATAAGCTGAAGCTTAGTACTCTGAACTGCCACAGTCCCCTGTTGGTGCAGAAGGCTGTCTTGGGTCTAGACTCCGGTGACAATGGCACCTGCCAGTATCCACTTCGCAGGTCCAAGGTGGAGAACCAGGAATGACCTGCTACCAAATCCAGAGATTCGTCAATTCTGGGAAGGGGGTAAGAATCCTTTTTTGTGACTTTATTGAGGGGTCTGTAGTCTGTACAAAAGCGTATCCTTTTTTTTTTTTTTTTTGTGTAGTTATTTTATATATTTTCTTTTTTGTGTGTTTTTTAATTGATTTTAATTTTTCTTTTTACCGGTATATAGTTATTTTATACTGTTTTTATTGTGTTTTTAATGCTGTAAAGTGTCCTTGAGTGCTTTGAAAGGCGCTACCAAATAAAATGCATTATTATTATTATTATCAGTTGCCTGCACAGTAGCTCCAGTAGGGATGATGTCAGGTCTAACAAGTGTTGCGTTGGATCCTGTGTCCAGGAGTGCTGTACAAGGCACCCCGAGCACCACTGGAATGTGGCAAAAGTTGCCCACTTGTGTCCAGTCCACAGCAATGATGGTGCCTGGTGGAGATGGTGCTAGGCTGGGGGTGTTGGTCTCACAGGCCCGTGCACTCCCACCCACACGGGCCCTTGGGCGTTTCCCGGCACAGCTGCAAACCTGGGACACTGCCTGATGAGGTGGCCTGTTTGCTCACAGCCCCAGCAGCTCTGCGGTCGACGGCGTGGGTCAACTTGGGGAGCAGATGATTGAAGAACAGCGGTCTGCGTCGTACTGAGTGGTCCCCTTGTCCTCCCTAGCTTCTCGACCGGAGCCGACAGTACTCTCACTATTGGTGCGTCCTCAGCTCCACCAATGGATCCTGTCAGCATCTCCCTTTCCAGCGCTAACTCTAGGGCTGCCCCAAGCATTTCTGGACGTGCCAGCTGAGTCTGTATTCTGAGTTCTTTGGGACTGAGGGCCTGCAGGAACTGATCACGAGCGAGCTCTGCCTGCACTGCAGGTGGCATATTGTCATAAGCCCTCCTGCAGAGACACTCAATGTCATGGGCCAGAATACGGAGGGGCTCCGCAGGCTGTCTGCGTCTATTGTGAAACTCTGGTCGCAGCAGCACAGGCTGGTTATACTGTCCAAATTGTCTCTGTAGTGTTCCAACTAGAGCAGCATATGCCTCTTTTCCACCTCTCCGTTTGGGTCGGATCAGATCGGCTCAATTCGGTTCGGCTCACATGTAGTTTTGTTTCCATAGCACTTCTGTCCCCCTTCTGTGGGCGGGGTCCAGAATCCTACTCGTCTTACCACATGGTGGCAGTAGTGTTCCCTCAAGCTATTTACTAATAGCCACCACTAGAAGAAGAACACGATAAAGGCTTTGACAGAATGTTGTGAAAGAGATGTCATGCTATAATGAGTACCTCATGAGCTGTAATTTTTAAACCCAATTCATAATTCTACCTTGTTGCCTGCTTTAAACCCATATATTTTCCAATTTAGTATAGATTTTTACAATAAAGAGATGTATTAAAACACATTTTATTATTTAATTATACACAAGGTGCTTGATAAAGTTGTAAAACCATATTTGTCTGAGCTGCTTCAACCTTCCTGCCCTCCCCGATCTCAGATCAGCTGAGCAGTTGCTGCAGACAGTCCCCAAAACTAGGATGAAGCTCAGAGGTGACAGAGCGTTTGGCGTTGTTGCTCCCAGGCTGTGGAACTGTTCAGTGTCAGACAGGCCTCCTCTCTTCATGTTTTTAAATCTCTTTTAAAAACACACATTTATTCCTTGGCTTTTAACACGTGAATTTATCTTTTATGGCATTTTAACACACCTGCAGTAAGACTGGTATATGTATTTTTTTTATGCGTTTTATGGTTTTTAATTAAGTTGTCTTTTATGTTAATGTACAGCACTTTGGTTGACCCTGTGGTTTTTAAAATGTGCTTTATAAATAAAGTTGATTGATTTAAAACATCACACTGTGATCTTTGAAACTGCCAGTGTCTCCCTGGTAAAACTGCTGCTGGGCGCAGATGATGGATGATGGATGGATGGATGGATGGTCTGTGAACACCTTGAGGTCCTCCAAGGAGCTGAAGGGGTGGATGTTGATGCCTTTTTCCCTGGTAAAGCTTCTGCTGGGCGCAGATGATGGATGATGGATGGATGGATGGTCTGTGAACACCTTGAGGTCCTCCTAGGAGCTGAAGGGGTGGATGTTGATGCCTTTCTCCCTGGTAAAGCTGCTGCTGGGCGCAGATGATGGATGGATGATGGATGGATGGATGGATGGTCTGTGAACTTTAACTTTAAAGATCCACTGACGTGATTTTTCTACTATTCATCAAATTGCTCAAAATATATATATTTTATCATTTAAATATGTTAGTTTTTGCAAACAAAATGATAAATCACTTTAATTTTGCTTTAAAAGTGATTTTGAACTTCAAGCCCTGTTTAATCATGGGAAATCCGTTTACACCTGAATGCACCATCTGTGACGTAATGTCCAGAGTGAGAGGCAGAGGGCTCCAGTCTCTTCAATAGCGGACATTTTAAAACTTGACTAACTTATCAATCTAGGTGAAGATTTGAGCTATTTGTCTTCATTTTGGGAAGCAGAAAATAGTTTGGGTGATGGAACAAGAAACAACGGGATCTAATTTAGGTCTGATGCTGTATCAGACTTACCTTCATGTGGAGCTGCGCACACCGTGACAAGCTCAGAGCTCTGCCTCAACTCTGGACATTACATCACAGATGGTGCGTTCGGGTGTAAACGGATTTCCCACGATTAAACACAGCTTGAAGTTCAAAATCACTTTTAAAGCAAAATTAAAGTGATTTATCATTTTGTTTGCAAAAACTAACATATTTAAATGATAAAATATATATATTTTGAGCAATTTGATGAATAGTAGAAAAATCACGTCAGTGGATCTTTAAACTGTCCAAAGGACTTTGGCCACTTTGAATTTTTGACTGTTTTTGTCTGACTTCATCCTAGAAGAACCAAATAATTTATGATGTAATAACAGTTGAGCAGATTCTAATAATCTTTTTCTTATGATTCTTTAAAGGTCAAATGCAAATGGAAAAATCTCTTAACTTCCAGTATGGATTTAAATACTATACACACTTCACATTGTCAGTGCCATCATGACACACATTGTAAAATAAGTTTAGGAAATTGAATGTTCCAGGACACCACTTAAGAAAATATAACGTTTAATAGGAAAAGTCTGAAGTGACAAATGTACAGAAGTAACGAATTTCCATCTGGTGTCTCACGGCTTCCTCCAGAAGACGACACAGGTTGTTCAATTCTGGTGACTTTCTTCTGTTGACTGTAAAAGAAAAATGTGGATAATTTAGAATAAGGTGAAGTTATTGTTGGAATTCAAACCGACACAGCATTATTATGGTGCAACTCATGAAAAGATGTATTCTGTTCTTATCGGACTTTGCTCTAAAGGTGCAGCTGTAAGGAATATTTAACACAGAAGGAGCCTTATGATAGCACACCACCATAGGTAAACAGCTAGTGCAAGCAACCCATCCATACACACACACAGGCGCGCCCAAAGAAACACAAAAGAACCAGAGGAAAAAGATAGAATAAATAAGAGAAGTTTGACTATGTCTTAAGGTTTACCGAAGAACAGGTTGTGGAAGAAGTTTTGTAGAAAGCCACAATGAGTCACCATGAGTAAACACACACACACACTCGCCCAGACGCACGCTCACACAGACAGGCAGGTTGAGCACCAGAGGAGAATTGCAAAGGACCAGAAAAGAATAATTGTTTTAAACCTTAGAAAAGCCTATAAAGTCTGAATAATAAAAACTGTAGTCATAAAGTTAAGGTAAATAAGAGAAGTTAACTGTGTCTTAAAGTTTAACAGTTAAGAGTTGTGAAAGGCATGAAGAAAGTCACTTCCTAAAAGCAAGCAGCCACATCCTCTAATTCATACACGAACATTTTAACAGGAGCAGAGAGCAGGAGGAAGAAAACATGAAGCAAAAGACTTGTTCTAACTTTAAAATGTTTTTATCTGAACTTGGTTTAACCTTGATTGGTTTTTATAAGTAACTTGTTCTAATTAATACGAGCAAGAGATATATGATTTTTACCAATAATCATGGTAAATGTGTTTTATCCAATATAATTAAGTGAGATGTGTTTTAATAAATATAATCAAGTAAGATATGGATGTAACCAATATAATCATTTAATGTGACTTTATTATGATAGAGAGTTAATCATTTTTATGATAGCAATTGTAATGATGTGTTACTATGTTTCAAAGATGGTTTTGTGACAAAAGTGGTCTCTTGCAAAACACACATGTTGAAAAGTATAACTTGCGAACACTTTACTGGAAAAAGTGATGTAACTAACTGACCAGAGATGTGTCAAACCCCGGCCCTGGTGAATCATTCAGCCTCGAGCACAAAGAGCAAATTCATTACCTAATAAGGGATCATGTAGCTTCAAGCAGAGATTGCAAGAATAGGACAGAACTGCAGCTCTGCCCAAGCAAGCAAACCTAGCCAATCACAGACTAGCAATCCCCCTCCTCCTAGGGAGAAGGCGGGACTAAGATTTATATTTAAACGCCCTGTTACTTCAGAACCGGGCTGTCCGAAGTTGTCATGATGCGGTCGCGGAGCTGTACATCAGACATCGAGTAACTGGAGCTGACCTGCTCCACTGAAGACCCAAAGTGTGGTTCAGATCGACTCCGTGCTGACAGGAAGAAGCAAGCGTCCTGGGGAGAGACTTCTTTTCTTTCATTTTTTAAGCTTTAAGGAAAGACTGGATAGTTTTTACCCAGACAGCCAGGACGAAGCAAAACTTGTTTCTTCAGATCAGACCTGCAGGGAGTCAGAGGTGAGCTTCAGTCCCCAGGGACTGAAGGCGACTGCTTCGGGTTTTCCCTCTCGGTCCCCGAGGGACTTTGAGGAATGAAAAGGGATGCCCGCAAGACACCTTACTGAATCCTGGCTTCAGCTAGATTTAAATCAAATCAAATTAAAAGCGGATAGAGCGGAAGCAAATAGACAATTCAATTATCTTAGAGACTTAATGGCTCGAGGTTGCTTGATAATCCGGAGGGCTCTGGAGAGATACATCCACTGGGTAAGATTTTAAGTAAAACTCTAAACCCTGATCCTTAAGGTCAGGAGAGACGTGTGTTTGCAGAAGACCACTCTAACTCTGATTCTTAAAATCAGATGAGATGGAAATGAGTGAGTGTACTCTAAACTCTAGCTCATAAAGCTGGATGAGGAAGTTTCTTATGATTAAGCGCTCTAAGTCTGGTCCATAAGACTGGATGGGTATTGGAAGTGTTAACTGTGTGACATCAATGAGACGACCCTCCGAGCCTCTCCAGCCTGGACTCCAGAAAAGAACCTCCTCAAGGACTCTATGCAGATCGAGCAACTTAACATCAGGTCTGAGGATTGTTTGGTGAATTAATACTTTTACTTTACTTATAATCATAATAATTAATTGTACTGTTATGCTGTAAACGCTGATCCTTCCCTGCAAAATAATTGATTAAAATGAACAAAACGTAAAATTCTTGACTTTTATTCATCATCCACTTGTCCATGGAAATGTAAGTTTGGTTCACAATGATAACATCAAATACTAGGAGGTTTTAAAAGGTTAAGCATTAGCACAAAGGATTAATATAAAAACAATACCCCAGGATCCGATCTCCTGGATCCTAAAATTTACTGGGTCAGTAACAATAGCCAGCTTAAACAAAGGGGAAGCTTCCGTTAACATGAGCTGCCTTATACTAACCTCTCCGGTCCCCGGCTACTAAGGTGGAGAGAGGTGTAAGGTGCAAAAGGGGTGTGGCTTATGGAAGCTAGGAAGTGAATTTGCCCAGATGAATTCCCCTATTAACAGCCTTCAGTCGGAAGCTGTCCCAAGTAGCTACAGGTAATACCCGAGCTCCTGGACCAGTTCAATAGACCCTGTTAGCAGGTAGGCTGCAGTGAGGGTGTGTCATGTGCCTTGTGACTACCTCGCTGATCTAGGAAAGCGAACATGGCGACCACGAAGGGACCCTCTTTATGAATAAAGACTCCCAAGAGACAAAGGCGTGCGTCAAAGGACTGACAAGCGCCAGAAGAACAACTCCTCTTAGAGTAGAGAAGTTGTAGTCGGCTGGTCTAAGCTATCAGCTAAGTGCCCCTTAATTCCACAGCAGTGGGCGGGGTAAAAAGGGCTTATTCGTGATCTGCTGACCACAGATCGGGAGTAAGATTAGCAGCTGGTCTGTTTTCATCCCAGGTACAGGGACATAAAGTCAGTCGGCTTTGAAAACAGACAAACTCGAGACGACAAAAAACGAAAAATGGCCGAAGGAACGGCATCAACAGGACTGGAGGACCAGTCCACAGAAAACGATCCAAATGGACCAAAACCCGCACCAGCGACAACAACACAGACACATGATCCGCCCAAAACGGACGATCCGAACCAAGAAAGACCGGACTCAGAAGGTGAGCCAAAAAATGAGATTCCGATAGAAATAATTCTGTACGGCCAGGGATTTCATACTTGGCATTCCCCTCTTCAAACAAGATACAGAAGAGGTCACCTAAAAACAGATGATAAAGAGTTAGAGACCGATCTTATTAAGAATATGACAGCAAAAAGTACCTATTGTTGTCCCGGGATAGTAGGGGGCCGTAAGATAATAGTAATGAAAGACCCCGGCCAAATAACAAAGACAACCGAGATTAAAAGATGGCTGAAATGGTGGTTACGGAGGATTGAGACCCCTGATGGCCTAAACATAATAATGTTACACAGCCCCTCAGCCGAATATGACCCTCTCGTAAAGAGGGTGGCTAAAGCATCAGGAATAGCACATTCGAGCGTAACTCCTGATGCAAAAGCAATTAAAAGGAACCCTCAATATGAGGAGGAATGGGCTAGGATGGAAGCATTCAAAGCAATAAGAAAACAAAAGTCTGACGAACAGAACTCCGTGACGGATTCCTCTAAGGAAACCGATGACGACCTTGGGGAAGGAGGAGCAAATCCAACAGCTCCCCCGCAAGGTGGAGAAACACCAAAAGAGCTGAAAATTGTCATCCTCCCATACGGTCATGGTTTTGAGACCTGGCACCAACACGTTCAGAACGCGGTTAGGGAGAATAACCCCGGTGTCGGGGACGAAGCCCTAAAACAAAACCTGGTGCAATACATAAGAACAAAAGGAGAATTCTACTGCTTACAGGAAAGACCCTTCAACCGAATAATAGTAGTAAAAGATCCAGCAAAAGTAACAAGCAAGGGCGATATTAAAGCGTGGCTGCGATGGTGTATAAAACAGATTGGGGTGAACAGAGGTGGGACTATAACCGCGTTACTTAGCCCATCAGCAGACTACGACCCCCTAATAAAAAGGGTTGCCAAAGAATCCGGGTTAGGCGGATATATAATAGACCTAGATGTCAAAGCAACCCCCATGAGCAAAGCGTATCAAGAAGAAATACATAAATTGAGACAATACCGGCTAGAAAAGTATGAAGTAACACAAAACCCAGAGCTTGGATCAGACTCCGAAATAAACACTCCGGAAGAGTCCGATAAAGAACCTGAGCCAGACAGGAGGCCCGTTGCTCCTAAAAGAACAAGGGTCACAGAAAAAGAAAATAAGTTAGGCCTTGAAGTTATCCTGTATGGCCGGAGAGTCAGGTGAAGGACCTGAGTCAAATAAGAAGCCCGTTGCTACCGGGAGAAAAAAGGTCACGGGAAAAGAAAAAGAACCAGGTCTTGAAGTCCTCCTGTATGGCCGAGGTTATGAAACCTGGGATCCGATCGTACAGGAGACGTTCAAACAACATAACCCTGGCACAGTGGAAAAAGCCTTGCTGGAAGACCTACACGACCAAATGGAAAAATGGGGCACGTTTAACTGCACCCATGCGGGACGAAAGAATCAACTTGAGGTATGGCAACACCCGCTAGGAATAAAAACAAAAACTGAGATCAGAAATTGGTTAGCTTGGTGGGCCAGGCAGATTGAAGTAACAATCTCTAGAGAAATAGTAGGGATAATCAGTCCATCACGAGAGTATGATTCACTAGTAAAAATGGTGGCCGTGGAGATGGAGGTAGATTGGGCCGCTAGGGACGTCTCCGTAAAAGCGGCCTCGAGATATCAAGAGTATACGGAAGAGCTGGCTAGACTGAGGCGATATAAACAAATGAGGAAAGATCAGAAAAAAATATCACCAAAAGGACGAGGCAGTAGTGGACTAGGCGGATCGCCCATAATTCCGGCCTCACGAGTCGGTCCTGACCCATGGGGTCCCAAAGGGAACCCAGGAGATTATAGGGAAAAGCCTACATATGGTACAGATCCTGAATCGAGTGACGCAGGAGATGAGGGGAACAGATCTCCTGCAACTAGCCCCAAAGGAAAGAAGAAAGTAAGGAAAGATGAGGGAGACTCAAATTCCGGTGAGTCCGACGACGAAACCAAAAAAGGATTTAAACTCATGGCCCGGTTACTGGCAAAACAAATGGCCCAACACCTGAATGTAAAACCCGTAGTAAACACGGACATACATAACCCAAAAGGGAACTTAAAACCCCAACTGGGGACCGTACAACCCCTAGCAGGTTCCTTACGACCCTCGGGAGAAATTCCTAAGAAAAGTATTGCTAAGATAAAACATCATGACCAAGACTTTGAACTCCCTCATGGATCAGGCAGGCCGAGACAAACTCTCTTAGGACTCCTCGAAGAGGAACCCGAACCAGCCCCAAAAGCAACAGCAAGGAATGGCGCTCCTCGCAAGCAACCTAAAAAGACAATCCAATTCTCAAAACCCCTCGGACCATTACCCGACGAAGCTCGGGTCCTAAAACTTCAAAATGGGATTAAGATATGTAGTTTGATAGGGAGCCCCTTTGCGATGGATGGTGATGGATTGCTAGTATTTACCAAAAATAACTGTAAAATCCATAACAACACTTTCAGAAAGGTACTGAACACTGCAGCTGGACCACAATACCAGCTAGAGATAAGTCAGTTAATGGCACAAGGCCAAGTATCAGAGCCAAAAGTACACCTAACAAGAGGGGGAAATCTCTTATATCATGCTATAATACATGTCCCAATTAGAAGCTACAAAGAAGCAGACAGTAATGAAGAATATATGAGGGAAATGATAGAGGCCCTCGAGAGGGGGATAGCCCAAGCAATCGCGAATAACTTCAGACGAGTAGTAATGACAATAGAAGGATTGCGATCCGAGAACCTCCAGTGGGAAATAGCTGAACGGGTCGCTGTCCATACGGTAACTTACTTAGGAGGCAGTATGCCAAGCGTCTCCCCGTTAACAGAAATAGTCATAGTGACCCCACCCAACCTGGAGGAAGAACGTAAGAAACGGTTATTGGCCACAATGTCCCCGCTAGGGAAACAATCCGTCAACAAACAACCCAAAAACACTGAAATGAATGATGGAGAGATACCAGGTACCTCAGGGGACACAGGGCAAAAGAAATCCACCGCGAGAGATACCCACCAAAGGTTAACACTGATTGAGAACACCCCCAAAGGGAAAGATTGGGCTCCAAATCCAGAATCA
>JBBPBX010090818.1:0-14043 GCA_038048925.1 Garcialebias charrua
GATGAAGTACAATAAATCTCGTGCAGATCGGATAATGTATCTCTGAGATATACCACGCTGAACAAGTTTCTGGTGTTATCTCACATGCTAACGGGTGAAGCTAATGCTAAGCTAACTAGCATGCTAGGCTAACACCTTATTTTCCAACCAAACTTACACAGGTGACTCAACAGACCACGCTGAACAAGTTTCTGGTGTTATCTCACATGCTAACGGGTGAAGCTAATGCTAAGCTAACTAGCATGCTAGGCTAACACCTTATTTTTCAACCAAACTTACACAGGTGACTCAACAGACCACGCTGAACAAGTTTCTGGTGTTATCTCACATGCTAACGGGTGAAGCTAATGCTAAGCTAACTAGCATGCTAGGCTAACACCTTATTTTCCAACCAAACTTACACAGGTGACTCAACAGACCACGCTGAACAAGTTTCTGGTGTTATCTCACATGCTAACGGGTGAAGCTAATGCTAAGCTAACTAGCATGCTAGGCTAACACCTTATTTTCCAACCAAACTTACACAGGTGACTCAACAGACCACGCTGAACAAGTTTCTGGTGTTATCTCACATGCTAACGGGTGAAGCTAATGCTAAGCTAACTAGCATGCTAGGCTAACACCTTATTTTCCAACCAAACTTACACAGGTGACTCAACAGACCACGCTGAACAAGTTTCTGGTGTTATCTCACATGCTAACGGGTGAAGCTAATGCTAAGCTAACTAGCATGCTAGGCTAACACCTTATTTTCCAACCAAACTTACACAGGTGACTCAACAGACCACGCTGAACAAGTTTCTGGTGTTATCTCACATGCTAACGGGTGAAGCTAATGCTAAGCTAACTAGCATGCTAGGCTAACACCTTATTTTTCAACCAAACTTACACAGGTGACTCAACAGACCACGCTGAACAAGTTTCTGGTGTTATCTCACATGCTAACGGGTGAAGCTAATGCTAAGCTAACTAGCATGCTAGGCTAACACCTTATTTTCCAACCAAACTTACACAGGTGACTCAACAGACCACGCTGAACAAGTTTCTGGTGTTATCTCACATGCTAACGGGTGATGCTAATGCTAAGCTAACTAGCATGCTAGGCTAACACCTTATTTTCCAACCAAACTTACACAGGTGACTCAACAGACCACGCTGAACAAGTTTCTGGTGTTATCTCACATGCTAACGGGTGAAGCTAATGCTAAGCTAACTAGCATGCTAGGCTAACACCTTATTTTCCAACCAAACTTACACAGGTGACTCAACAGACCACGCTGAACAAGTTTCTGGTGTTATCTCACATGCTAACGGGTGAAGCTAATGCTAAGCTAACTAGCATGCTAGGCTAACACCTTATTTTCCAACCAAACTTACACAGGTGACTCAACAGACCACGCTGAACAAGTTTCTGGTGTTATCTCACATGCTAACGGGTGAAGCTAATGCTAAGCTAACTAGCATGCTAGGCTAACACCTTATTTTCCAACCAAACTTACACAGGTGACTCAACAGACCACGCTGAACAAGTTTCTGGTGTTATCTCACATGCTAACGGGTGAAGCTAATGCTAAGCTAACTAGCATGCTAGGCTAACACCTTATTTTCCAACCAAACTTACACAGGTGACTCAACAGACCACGCTGAACAAGTTTCTGGTGTTATCTCACATGCTAACGGGTGAAGCTAATGCTAAGCTAACTAGCATGTTAGGCTAATACAAAATGGCCACCTCAGTTAATTAGCTAGTTTGATTCAAAATGGCCGCCTCACCTAATGAGCTTGTTTGATTCAAAATGGCCGTCTCACCTAATGAGGTTGTTTGATTCAAAATGGCCACCTCACCTAAAGAGCTTGTTTGATTCAAAATGGCCGCCTCACCTAATGAACTTGTTTGATTCAAAATGGCCGTCTCACCTAATGAGCATGTTTGATTCAAAATGGCCGTCTCACCTAATTAGCTAGTTTGATTCAAAATGGCCACCTCATCTAATTAGCTAGTTTGATTCAAAATGGCCGCCTCACCTAATGTGCTTGGTTGATCCAAAATGGCCGTCTCACCTAATGAGGTTGTTTGATTCAAAATGGCCGACTCACCTAACTAGCTTGTGTATTGAACCTGCCTTGTATAATTGCCTTGTATATTGAACCAAGATGGCACCCTCATTCAAAATGGCCGCCTCACCTAATGAGCTTGGTTGATTCAAAATGGCCACCTCAACTAATTAGCTAGTTTGATCCAAAATGGCCGCCTCACCTAACTAACTTGTGTATTGAACCTGTCTTGTATATTGCCTTGTATATTGAACCAAAATGGCGCCCTATGTGACTCAGTTTCTTTGAAAAGTTAAGTCCCATTCATTTCCTATGGGAAATTTACGATTTTTGTTAGCAAAATATTTCGCGATGGTAACTCCGATTGCTTAGAAAAGTAATAGCACACATCTCGGAGTCGGGCCGGTCGTTTTGATATAACTTTTGTGGGGGTGCACGTTACGGTACGAGCCGCATTAACGGAGACGGATGAATAATAAATAAAAAATAAAGAAACCCTTATTGGGTGGAGAACAATAGGTGGCTTCCAAGCATTTACAATGCATTGGCAGCCCCCAATAATAAAGAAACCCTTATTGGTAGGATAACAATAGGTTGCTTCCAAGCATTTACAATGCATTGGCAGCCCCCAACTAGAAAGTTCCTGGAGAAACTTAGACGGGGGCTGCCGGCTATGGCCGGAATTTTTATTCCATGCCGTACAGGCTGTTGCCGAATAGAAAAATTTTGATGTGAACATACTTTGAGTTTGGTATCATCCAAAGCTAACACTATACCAAGTTTCAAATTTATATATCCAAAAATGACTGAGTTATAATCAATTTCTGTGTTTTGTGAGGTAGCTGTGGCAGCCATCTTGAATCAAAATGGCTCCAAATGTTAATCAGTTCTAGAGATACATCTGATAAATGCTTTCAGTGAGTTTCAAACAAATCCAACAGTGAGTATATTTTCATCAGGCTCTAAATCATATGACTTGACAACAGCAGTTTGTGTGAGGAGTGTTCTCCCATTCATTTCCAATGGGGAAATATGGCAACTTTGTTAGCAAAATACATCGCCATGGTAACTCCGATTGCCAATAAAAGTAATAGCACGCATCGCAGGGCCGAGACGATCGTTTTGATATAACATTTGTAGGGGTACACCTTGTGGTTCGGGCCGCATTAAAGTTGAAAGAAGAGCAAGTTAGCTGAAACACAGGAGAGTAAAAGTAACACTAGAAAGTTCCTGGAGAAACTTCGACGGGGGCTGCCAGGCTACCGCCCGCTAGCAGCCATCCTGAATACAAATGGCTCCAAATGTTCATAGCATACATCACAGAGCTAAATTAAAGTCTTGAAATGATAGTAAAAGGTGTTTGGGTTCACTTTCAGCTAACATTACACCAAATTTCAGCTAAATAGCATTAAAAATGGCCGAATTATGGTGTTTTTTATCTTTTAGATAAGGCGGCCATCTTGGATTTTTTAATTTTTAATCAGGGTTTATTAGAGCTCATTCTCAGCTACTAAGTTGCCCAAGTTTTGTCTCAATAGCTCTAAAAATGGCCGAGTTATGGCATTTTTTGTCATTTAGCTATGGCGGCCATCTTGGATTTTTATTTTTGTTTTTTGTACGTGATAGAGAATGTCGTCAGCTACAACATCACCAAATTTCAGCTCTCTATGTATAAAGATGGCCGAGTTATGACATTTTTTCTTCTTAGCTATGGCGGCCATCTTGGATTTTTATTTTTGGTTTTGGTAAGTGATAGAGGATGTCTTCAGCTACAATCTCACCAAATTTCAGCTCTCTATGTATAAAGATGGTCGAGTTAAAGCCATTTGAATGTAGCTATGGCGGCCATCTTGGATTTTTATTTTTGGTTTCCGTACGTGATAGAGGATGTCTTCAGCTACACCCTCACCAAATTTCAGCTCTCTATGTATAAAGATGGCCGAGTTATAGCCATTTGAAAGTAGCTATGGCGGCCATCTTGGATTTTTGATTTTGATATGGAATATGATAGGAAACATTGTCAGCTATCACCATACCAAGTTTCAGCTCAATATCACTAAAATTGACCATTTTACAGTATTTTGACTTTTTTGCGTTGTCGGCCATCTTGGAAATTGGATTTTCAATTGAAATTTATTAGGGATCATTGTCAGCTACCCATTTGCCAAATATAAGTTCCATATCTCCATCAAAATGGCCGCTTCACCTAATTTGCTTGTTCAAATGGCCGATTCACCTAATTTGCTTGTTTGATTCAAAATGGCCGACTCACCTAATTAGCTGGTTTGATTCAAAATGGTCAACTCACCTAATGAGCATGTTTGATTCAAAATGGCCACCTCACCTAATGAGCATGTTTGATTCAAAATGGCCTCCTCACCAAATGATCTTGTTTGATCCAAAATGGCCGCCTCACCTAATGAGCTAGTTTGATTCAAAATGGCCACCTCACCTAATGAGCTTGTTTGATTCAAAATGGCCGACTCACCTAATCAGCTAGTTTGATTCAAAATGGCCGACTCAACTAATTAGGTAGTTTGATTCAAAATGGCCGACTCACCTAATGGCCGACTCACCTAATGAGATAGTTTGATTCAAAATGGCCGACTCACCTAATGAGCTTGTTTGATTCAAAATGGCCGACTCACCTAATGAGCCTGTTTGATTCAAAATGGCCACCTCACCTAATGAGCTTGTTTGATTCAAAATGGCTGACTCACCTAATGAGCTTGTTTGATTCAAAATGGCCGTCTCACCTAATGAGCTTGTTTGATCCAAAATGGCCGACTCACCTAATGAGATAGTTTGATTCAAAATGGCCGACTCACCTAATAAGCTTGTTTGATTCAAAATGGCCGACTCACCTGATGAGCCTGTTTGATTCAAAATGGCCACTTCACCTAATGAGTTTGTTTGATTCAAAATGGCCGACTCACCTAATGAGCTTGTTTGATTCAAAATGGCCGACTCACCTAATGAGCTTGTTTGATTCAAAATGGCCGACTCACCTAATGAGCATGTTTGATTCAAAATGGCCGACTCACCTAATTAGCTAGTTTGATTCAAAATGGCCGACTCACCTAATTAGCTAGTTTGATTCAAAATGGCCGACTCACCTAATTAGCTAGTTTGATTCAAAATGGCCGACTCACCTAATTAGCTAGTTTGATTCAAAATGGCCGACTCACCTAATTAGCTAGTTTGATTCAAAATGGCCGATTCACCTAATTAGCTAGTTTGATTCAAAATGGCCGACTCACCTAATTAGCTAGTTTGATTCAAAATGGCCGACTCACTTAATTAGCTAGTTTGATTCAAAATGGCAGACTCACCTAATTAGCTAGTTTGATTCAAAATGGCCGACTCACCTAATTATCTTGTTTGATTCAAAATGGCCGACTCACCTAATTAGCTAGTTTGATTCAAAATGGCCGACTCACCTAATTAGCTAGTTTCATCCAAAATGGCCGTCTCATCTAATTAGCTTGTGTATTGAACCTGCCTTGTATATTGCCTTGTATATTGAACCAAGATGGCGCCCTGATTCAAAATGGCCGCCTCACCTAATGAGCTTGGTTGATTCAAAATGGCCGCCTCACCTAATTAGCTACTTTGATTCAAAATGGCCGACTCACCTAATTAGCTAGTTTGATTCAAAATGGCCGTCTCACCTAAGTAGCTTGTGTATTGAACCTGCCCTGTATATTGCCTTGTATATTGAACCAAGATGGCGCCCTGATTCAAAATGGCCGCCTCACCTAATGAGCTTGGTTGATTCAAAATGGCCACCTCAACTAATTATCTAATTTCATCCAAAATGGCCGCCTCATCTAATTAGCTTGTGTATTGAACCTACCTTGTATATTGCCTTGTATATTGAACCAAGATGGCGCCCTGATTCAAAATGGCCGCCTCACCTAATGAGCTTGGTTGATTCAAAATGGCCGACTCACCTAATTAGCTAGTTCTATTCAAAATGGCCGACTCACCTAACTAGCTTGTGTATTGAACCTGCCTTGTATATTGCCTTGTATATTGAACCAAAATGGCGCCCTGATTCAAAATGGCCGCCTCACCTAATGAGCTTGGTTGATTCAAAATGGCCGCCTCACCTAATTAGCTACTTTGATTCAAAATGGCCGACTCACCTAATTAGCTAGTTTGATTCAAAATGGCCGTCTCACCTAAGTAGCTTGTGTATTGAACCTGCCCTGTATATTGCCTTGTATATTGAACCAAGATGGCGCCCTGATTCAAAATGGCCGCCTCACCTAATGAGCTTGGTTGATTCAAAATGGCCACCTCAACTAATTATCTAATTTCATCCAAAATGGCCGCCTCATCTAATTAGCTTGTGTATTGAACCTACCTTGTATATTGCCTTGTATATTGAACCAAGATGGCGCCCTGATTCAAAATGGCCGCCTCACCTAATGAGCTTGGTTGATTCAAAATGGCCGACTCACCTAATTAGCTAGTTCTATTCAAAATGGCCGACTCACCTAACTAGCTTGTGTATTGAACCTGCCTTGTATATTGCCTTGTATATTGAACCAAAATGGCGCCCTATGTAACTCAGTTTCTCTGAAAAGTTAAGTCCCATTCATTTCCTATGGGAAATTTACGATTTTTGTTAGCAAAATATTTCGCGATGGTAACTCCGATTGCTTAGAAAAGTAATAGCACACATCTCGGAGTCGGGCCGGTCGTTTTGATATAACTTTTGTGGGGGTACACCTTACGGTACGAGCCGCATTAATGTTGATGGATGAATAATAAATAAAAACTAGAAAGTTCCTGGAGAAACTTCGACGGGGGCTGCCAGGCTACCGCCCGCTAGCAGCCATCCTGAATACAAATGGCTCCAAATGTTCATAGCATACATCACAGAGCTAAATTAAAGTCTTGAAATGATAGTAAAAGGTGTTTGGGTTCACTTTCAGCTAACATTACACCAAATTTCAGCTAAATAGCATTAAAAATGGCCGAATTATGGTGTTTTTTATCTTTTAGATAAGGCGGCCATCTTGGATTTTTTAATTTTTAATCAGGGTTTATTAGAGCTCATTCTCAGCTACTAAGTTGCCCAAGTTTTGTCTCAATAGCTCTAAAAATGGCCGAGTTATGGCATTTTTTGTCATTTAGCTATGGCGGCCATCTTGGATTTTTATTTTTGTTTTTTGTACGTGATAGAGAATGTCGTCAGCTACAACATCACCAAATTTCAGCTCTCTATGTATAAAGATGGCCGAGTTATGACATTTTTTCTTCTTAGCTATGGCGGCCATCTTGGATTTTTATTTTTGGTTTTGGTACGTGATAGAGGATGTCTTCAGCTACAATCTCACCAAATTTCAGCTCTCTATGTATAAAGATGGTCGAGTTAAAGCCATTTGAATGTAGCTATGGCGGCCATCTTGGATTTTTATTTTTGGTTTCCGTACGTGATAGAGGATGTCTTCAGCTACACCCTCACCAAATTTCAGCTCTCTATGTATAAAGATGGCCGAGTTATAGCCATTTGAAAGTAGCTATGGCGGCCATCTTGGATTTTTGATTTTGATATGGAATATGATAGGAAACATTGTCAGCTATCACCATACCAAGTTTCAGCTCAATATCACTAAAATTGACCATTTTACAGTATTTTGACTTTTTTGCGTTGTCGGCCATCTTGGAAATTGGATTTTCAATTGAAATTTATTAGGGATCATTGTCAGCTACCCATTTGCCAAATATAAGTTCCATATCTCCATCAAAATGGCCGCTTCACCTAATTTGCTTGTTCAAATGGCCGATTCACCTAATTTGCTTGTTTGATTCAAAATGGCCGACTCACCTAATTAGCTGGTTTGATTCAAAATGGTCGACTCACCTAATGAGCATGTTTGATTCAAAATGGCCGACTCACCTAATGAGCATGTTTGATTCAAAATGGCCTCCTCACCAAATGAGCTTGTTTGATCCAAAATGGCCGACTCACCTAATCAGCTAGTTTGATTCAAAATGGCCACCTCACCTAATGAGCTTGTTTGATTCAAAATGGCCGACTCACCTAATCAGCTAGTTTGATTCAAAATGGCCGACTCACCTAATTAGGTAGTTTGATTCAAAATGGCCGACTCACCTAATTAGCTATTTTGATTCAAAATGGCCGACTCACCTAATCAGCTAGTTTGATTCAAAATGGCCGACTCACCTAATTAGTTGGTTTGATTCAAAATGGCCGACTCACCTAAGTAGATTGTTTGATTCAAAATGGCCGACTTACCTAATTAACTAGTTTGATTCAAAATGGCCGACTCACCTAATTAGTTGGTTTGATTCAAAATGGCCGACTCACCTAATTAGCTGGTTTGATTCAAAATGGCCGACTCACCTAATTAGCTGGTTTGATTCAAAATGGCCGACTCACCTAATTAGCTGGTTTGATTCAAAATGGCCGACTCACCTAATTAGCTGGTTTGATTCAAAATGGCCGACTCACCTAATTAGCTGGTTTGATTCAAAATGGCCGACTCACCTAATTAGCTGGTTTGATTCAAAATGGCCGACTCACCTAATTAGCTGGTTTGATTCAAAATGGCCGACTCACCTAATTAGCTGGTTTGATTCAAAATGGCCGACTCACATAATTAGCTGGTTTGATTCAAAATGGCCGACTCACCTAATTAGCTGGTTTGATTCAAAATGGCCGACTCACCTAATTAGCTGGTTTGATTCAAAATGGCCGACTCACCTAATTAGCTGGTTTGATTCAAAATGGCCGACTCACCTAATTAACTAGTTTGATTCAAAATGGCCGACTCACCTAATTAGCTAGTTTGATTCAAAATGGCCGACTCACCTAATTAGCTAGTTTGATTCAAAATGGCCGACTCACCTAATTAGCTAGTTTGATTCAAAATGGCCGACTCACCTAATTAGCTAGTTTGATTCAAAATGGCCGACTCACCTAATTAGCTAGTTTGATTCAAAATGGCCGACTCACCTAATGAGATAGTTTGATTCAAAATGGCCGACTCACCTAATGAGCTTGTTTGATTCAAAATGGCCGACTCACCTAATGAGCCTGTTTGATTCAAAATGGCCACCTCACCTAATGAGCTTGTTTGATTCAAAATGGCTGACTCACCTAATGAGCTTGTTTGATTCAAAATGGCCGTCTCACCTAATGAGCTTGTTTGATCCAAAATGGCCGACTCACCTAATGAGATAGTTTGATTCAAAATGGCCGACTCACCTAATAAGCTTGTTTGATTCAAAATGGCCGACTCACCTGATGAGCCTGTTTGATTCAAAATGGCCACTTCACCTAATGAGTTTGTTTGATTCAAAATGGCCGACTCACCTAATGAGCTTGTTTGATTCAAAATGGCCGACTCACCTAATGAGCTTGTTTGATTCAAAATGGCCGACTCACCTAATGAGCTTGTTTGATTCAAAATGGCCGACTCACCTAATGAGCTTGTTTGATTCAAAATGGCCGACTCACCTAATGAGCTTGTTTGATTCAAAATGGCCGACTCACCTAATGAGATAGTTTGATTCAAAATGGCCGACTCACCTAATAAGCTTGTTTGATTCAAAATGGCCGACTCACCTGATGAGCCTGTTTGATTCAAAATGGCCACTTCACCTAATGAGTTTGTTTGATTCAAAATGGCCGACTCACCTAATGAGCTTGATTGATTCAAAATGGCCGACTCACCTAATGAGCTTGTTTGATTCAAAATGGCCGACTCACCTAATGAGCATGTTTGATTCAAAATGGCCGACTCACCTAATTAGCTAGTTTGATTCAAAATGGCCGACTCACCTAATTAGCTAGTTTGATTCAAAATGGCCGACTCACCTAATTAGCTAGTTTGATTCAAAATGGCCGACTCACCTAATTAGCTAGTTTCATTCAAAATGGCCGACTCACCTAATAAGCTAGTTTCATTCAAAATGGCAGACTCACCTAATTAGCTAATTTGATTCAAAATGGCCGACTCAACTAATTAGCTAGTTTGATTCAAAATGGCCGATTCACCTAATTAGCTAGTTTGATTCAAAATGGCCGACTCACCTAATTAGCTAGTTTGATTCAAAATGGCCGACTCACTTAATTAGCTAGTTTGATTCAAAATGGCAGACTCACCTAATTAGCTAGTTTGATTCAAAATGGCCGACTCACCTAATTATCTTGTTTGATTCAAAATGGCCGACTCACCTAATTAGCTAGTTTGATTCAAAATGGCCGACTCACCTAATTAGCTAGTTTCATCCAAAATGGCCGTCTCATCTAATTAGCTTGTGTATTGAACCTGCCTTGTATATTGCCTTGTATATTGAACCAAGATGGCGCCCTGATTCAAAATGGCCGCCTCACCTAATGAGCTTGGTTGATTCAAAATGGCCGCCTCACCTAATTAGCTACTTTGATTCAAAATGGCCGACTCATCTAATTAGCTTGTGTATTGAACCTACCTTGTATATTGCCTTGTATATTGAACCAAGATGGCGCCCTGATTCAAAATGGCCGCCTCACCTAATGAGCTTGGTTGATTCAAAATGGCCGACTCACCTAATTAGCTAGTTCTATTCAAAATGGCCGACTCACCTAACTAGCTTGTGTATTGAACCTGCCTTGTATATTGCCTTGTATATTGAA
The DNA here is from genome assembly GCA_038048925.1 of Garcialebias charrua. Taxonomy (NCBI): domain Eukaryota; kingdom Metazoa; phylum Chordata; class Actinopteri; order Cyprinodontiformes; family Rivulidae; genus Garcialebias; species Garcialebias charrua. Next base: position 10,712 of record JBBPBX010090818.1, read on the forward strand.
CCAAAATGGCGCCCTATGTAACTCAGTTTCTCTGAAAAGTTAAGTCCCATTCATTTCCTATGGGAAATTTACGATTTTTGTTAGCAAAATATTTCGCGATGGTAACTCCGATTGCTTAGAAAAGTAATAGCACACATCTCGGAGTCGGGCCGGTCGTTTTGATATAACTTATGTGGGGGTGCACGTTACGGTACGAGCCGCATTAATGTTGATGGATGAATAATAAATAAAAAAAAAATAATAATAATAAAGAAGCCCTTATTGGGTGGATAACAATAGGTTGCTTCCAAGCATTTACAATGCATTGGCAGCCCCCAATAAAGAAACCCTTATTGGTAGGATAACAATAGGTTGCTGCTTAATGCATTTACAATGCATTTGGCAGCCCCCAACTAGAAAGTTCCTGAAGAAACTTCGACGGGGGCTGCCGGCTGGTGCCGGAATTTTTATTCCGTGCCGTACAGGCTGTTGCCGATTTAAAATATTAATTTGAAGGTAGAAAGTGTTTGGAATCATCCAAAGCTACAAATATACCAAGTTTCACATTAATATATCCAAAAATGACAGAATTATAATCAATTTCTTTGTTTTGTGAGGTAGCTGTGGCAGCCATCTTGAATCAAAATGGCTCCAAATGTTAATCAGTTCTAGAGAAACATCTGATAAATACATTCTGTAAGTTTCAAACAAATCCAACGGTGATTATAATTTCATTCAGGCTCTAAATCATGTGACTTGACAGCTGCAGTTTGTGCGAGGAGTGTTCTCCCATTCATTTCCAATGGTGAAATATGGCAACTTTGTTAGCAAAATACATCGCCATGGTAACTCCGATTGCCAATAAAAGTAATAGCACGCATCGTGGGGCCAAGACGATCGTTTTGATATAACATTTGTGGCGGTACACATTGTGGTTCAGGCCGCATTAAAGTTGAAAGAAGAGCAAGTTAGCTGAAATACAGGAGAGTAAAAGTAACACTAGAAAGTTCCTGGAGAAACTTCGAAGGGGGCTGCCAGGCTACTGCCCGCTAGCAACCATCCTGAATACAAATGGCTCCAAATGTTCATAGCATACATCACAGAGCTAAATTAAAGTCTTGAAATGATAGTAAAAGGTGTTTGGGTTCACTTTCAGCTAACATTACACCAAATTTCAGCTAAATAGCATTAAAAATGGCCGAATTATGGTGTTTTTTATCTTTTAGATAAGGCGGCCATCTTGGATTTTTTAATTTTTAATCAGGGTTTATTAGAGCTCATTCTCAGCTACTAAGTTGCCCAAGTTTTGTCTCAATAGCTCTAAAAATGGCCGAGTTATGGCATTTTTTGTCATTTAGCTATGGCGGCCATCTTGGATTTTTATTTTTGTTTTTTGTACGTGATAGAGAATGTCGTCAGCTACAACATCACCAAATTTCAGCTCTCTATGTATAAAGATGGCCGAGTTATGACATTTTTTCTTCTTAGCTATGGCGGCCATCTTGGATTTTTATTTTTGGTTTTGGTAATTGATAGAGGATGTCTTCAGCTACAATCTCACCAAATTTCAGCTCTCTATGTATAAAGATGGTCGAGTTAAAGCCATTTGAATGTAGCTATGGCGGCCATCTTGGATTTTTATTTTTGGTTTCCGTACGTGATAGAGGATGTCTTCAGCTACACCCTCACCAAATTTCAGCTCTCTATGTATAAAGATGGCCGAGTTATAGCCATTTGAAAGTAGCTATGGCGGCCATCTTGGATTTTTGATTTTGATATGGAATATGATAGGAAACATTGTCAGCTATCACCATACCAAGTTTCAGCTCAATATCACTAAAATTGACCATTTTACAGTATTTTGACTTTTTTGCGTTGTCGGCCATCTTGGAAATTGGATTTTCAATTGAAATTTATTAGGGATCATTGTCAGCTACCCATTTGCCAAATATAAGTTCCATATATCCATCAAAATGGCCGCTTCACCTAATTTGCTTGTTCAAATGGCCGCTTCACCTAATTTGCTTGTTTAATTCAAAATGGCCGACTCACCTAATTAGTTGGTTTGATTCAAAATGGCCGACTCACCTAATTAGCTGGTTTGATTCAAAATGGCCGACTCACCTAATTAGCTGGTTTGATTCAAAATGGCCGACTCACCTAATTAGCTGGTTTGATTCAAAATGGCCGACTCACCTAATTAGCTGGTTTGATTCAAAATGGCCGACTCACCTAATTAGCTGGTTTGATTCAAAATGGCCGACTCACCTAATTAGCTGGTTTGATTCAAAATGGCCGACTCACCTAATTAGCTGGTTTGATTCAAAATGGCCGACTCACCTAATTAGCTGGTTTGATTCAAAATGGCCGACTCACCTAATTAGCTGGTTTGATTCAAAATGGCCGACTCATAATTAGCTGGTTTGATTCAAAATGGCCGACTCACCTAATTACCTGGTTTGATTCAAAATGGCCGACTCACCTAATTAGCTGGTTTGATTCAAAATGGCCGACTCACATAATTAGCTGGTTTGATTCAAAATGGCCGACTCACCTAATTACCTGGTTTGATTCAAAATGGCCGACTCACCTAATTAACTAGTTTGATTCAAAATGGCCGACTCACCTAATTAGCTAGTTTGATTCAAAATGGCCGACTCACCTAATTAGCTAGTTTGATTCAAAATGGCCGACTCACCTAATTAGCTGGTTTGATTCAAAATGGCCGACTCACCTAATTAGCTGGTTTGATTCAAAATGGCCGACTCACCTAATTAGCTGGTTTGATTCAAAATGGCCGACTCACATAATTAGCTGGTTTGATTCAAAATGGCCGACTCACCTAATTAGCTGGTTTGATTCAAAATGGCCGACTCACATAATTAGCTGGTTTGATTCAAAATGGCCGACTCACCTAATTACCTGGTTTGATTCAAAATGGCCGACTCACCTAATTAACTAGTTTGATTCAAAATGGCCGACTCACCTAATTAGCTAGTTTGATTCAAAATGGCCGACTCACCTAATTAGCTAGTTTGATTCAAAATGGCCGACTCACCTAATTAGCTAGTTTGATTCAAAATGGCCGACTCACCTAATTAGCTAGTTTGATTCAAAATGGCCGACTCACCTAATTAGCTAGTTTGATTCAAAATGGCCGACTCACCTAATTAGCTGGTTTGATTCAAAATGGCCGACTCACCTAATTAGCTGGTTTGATTCAAAATGGCCGACTCACCTAATTAGCTGGTTTGATTCAAAATGGCCGACTCACATAATTAGCTGGTTTGATTCAAAATGGCCGACTCACCTAATTACCTGGTTTGATTCAAAATGGCCGACTCACCTAATTA
>JBBPBX010090819.1:0-14043 GCA_038048925.1 Garcialebias charrua
TGAATCTGCATTTCTTCTTGCCCTGAACTCTCTTTGTCTCTCTGCATTTGATTTAGCCATCTGATCTGAAAATAATAATAATGAAATAACATTTAGAGAAAAGTGGCTCCCTGACTTAAAAGCAGTCCAACCTTCAACCCTGTAACAATGATTCAACCCCGTAACAGTGGTTTTTGTTATGGGGTTGAATGTTATGGGGTTGAAGATTTTGGCTAAAAGTAGCCTTAAATCCATATTAGCTAGGTTATGAGGTAGCATATAGCATGAGGAAAACAAGAAATTTCTATATTTTTTCCAAGACAGCTGTTTTCTTTTTCCCAATTTTTTTTAAATATCATTTATGCATGTAACAGTGTGGAAAGGTTGAGCTTGACGATGTTAGTTTGTGGATAAAAACAATGAAATATTGGTAAGACATTATGCTAACACTTACCAGTCTTTACAGTGTGAGCGGGAAAAGACTTAAGTGATGTCACATTCTGGGTCCTGAGGAAGTTGGACTGAACCATTATTTTTAAAAAGGGGGGAATTGGTATGCTGTTACGGGGTGGAACAAAACTGGGGGACATGACTAAAAAGTACAGTTTTATAAATAAGGCATACATTTTTCTCATATTTCTTTTTTTAGGCTAAAAGAAACTGGCAATTTTTTTTATTAACAGAAATAACTTGCAGTTAGTGGCTATTTTTATTTGTTTTATATTCAGTGAAAAAATGATGTTGCTCAGTGGGGACATGCTCATTTGGCTGACCTCTGTACCTCAGCAATCCATTTTTTTTTGTTAAATCATTTTTGAAAACAAATATTTGTGTGTTATATTGCAAAGACATGTGGATATTTCCATTTCTTGTTTTTAAATAAATATTGTGGTTTACGTTATATTAAAATCTTTGAGGTAAACCTGGGAGACACAAAGTGCACCGAATTCAGAGAATGACCCATCTGATAAATACTTTCTATGAGTTTCAAACAGTACCAACAGTGAGTATGTTTTTATCAGATTCTAAATCATGTGACTTGACAGCAGCAGTTTGTGTGAGGAGTGTTCTCCCATTCATTTTCAATGGGGAAATATGGCAACTTTGTTAGCAAAATACATCGCCATGGTAACTCCGATTGCTTAGAAAAGTAATAGCACACATCTCTGAGTCGGGCCGGTCGTTTTGATATAACTTTTGTGGGGGTTCACTTTGTGGTTCGGTCCGTATTAAAGTTGAAAAAGATAACTTTTTCTGGTGTAGAATAATAAGTGGGCAGTAACCAACTAGTTCCTGGATTTGGAGATTCATTACGTCTTTGTTCGCAAATTACGTTGCCACGGTAACTCGAAATGCCAATAAAAGTAATAGCACACATCAGGGGGCCGAGCCAGTCGTTTTGATATAACTTTTGTGGGGGTAGACATTGTGGTTCGGGCCGCATTAACGTCGACGACAATGTAGACACACGTTCGAGCACAATAACAATAGGTGGCTTCCATGCATTTACATGCAATGGCAGCCCCCAACAAGGCCAGATAAATAGTTTTTATGATAGAAATATAAGGGTAAATACAAATTTATACCAAAACGGACATTTAGACCTTAGACCCCAGAGGGTTAAGAGAGCATACAGTAGCAAAGGTCAATAGGTACCCTCTGGAGTGCATGCTCACTCCACTAGGGGCTTGGCCACTTCCTGGTCATTATTTAAGGGTGTGCCAGTCGCAGACATCTGTGCTGCTGCTAATTGGAGCTCATTAAATACTTTTGCAAAGCATTACAGTTTGGATGTTACTGCAGGTGACGTCACTCAGGCTGTCCTTTCTGTAATGGACATGACCGTGTCCACTTTGACCTGTGTATTTTTGAACTGTTCCAGAGATGACCTTTACTGACCTCTCAGTAAAGCAAGACATTTACTACAAATTATTCCATTAGTTGTAATCTGAGAACATAGTCACCAAAAGAGACTATTTCTATCTTTGATTTTATTCTAATGTAATCAAAAGAATAACTTTTGTCATTTTCATGATATATGTTATATGCTGTTATTCTTTTAATATGAAGCATGACTGTGTTACTTGATCAAATGAAAGGGTGTCAAAGTTCAGATAAAAGGTCAAACTGACTTACACAGAAATTGTTTTTGTTGAGTTTCAGCTAAAACTCTCATCTAGCGTCTGAAAGTCTCTTCACTCAGATACTTTTCCTAAACAATTTCCCTCTGCTCTGGCTGTAACCTTGGGTCGTGATAACAAGTGAACTGCTCGACTGGTCCACGGACCAATGAAAAAGAGACAAGTCTCGCTTCATCTCAGATCCTTCCTAAAAGTTCTAAGCTGTTGCTGGAACGGGGAGTTTGCTGAGGACCTCAATGCCATGATGAGGTTCCCCAAAGAACTGATGATCGTCTGGTCAACACGCTAATGACCACGTCATTCAGTTAAAGACTTATAACATGCCTGTTATAAGTCATCTTCAACAGCTGAAAAAGCTCTCTTTTATTCCTTTAAGGAACGTCTTATCTTGAAAACAACACCAGCATCACTGTGTGGTTTGGTGCATGTACTGCATCCTGCCGCAAGAGCCTCCAGCGCATTGTGAGAGCAGCTGAGAAGATCGTGGGCACCTCCTTGCCCTCACTGCAGGACTTACACAGCAAACGCCTCACTCGGAAAGCCCACTGCATGGCAGGTGATCCCACACACCCACTACACAGCTGCTTCAGACTGCTGCCATCAGGGAGGAGACTGAGGAGTCTCCAGGCTCGAACCAGCAGACTGAGAGACAGCTCTGTTCATCAGGCAGTCAGGATGCTAAACACTCTGCCTGCTCTGCCCCCCCTCCCATTTGAACTGCCTTAACACTAAAACTTTCTCACACATTACCACACAACACAAAGATTTTAACACTGGACTCTGTGTCATCAAACGGGTTATTCACTAAACTCTCGGTCATGTGCTCATACAGTTTGCACTACTTCTCATACTTGCACTAATGTTTGTATTACATCACTGCCTATAGTCATAATACTGTTTACATTCTCTGTTTACATTTATTAATACTGTTTACTTTTATTACTACTGCTTACATTTAATTACTACTGTTTACATTTACACTACTCTAATATCTACACCACTGCTGATACATATACAGTGTGCTCTGAACGGTCTTATTTAGGGATGCCCAATGTGCCTTACTGCATATGCCACTTTTTGCCTCTATAACAACATCAACTACTACCTCATACATATACTGTGTACATTAACTCATACGCTGCTTTGCCACTTTGCAAATGTCAATGCTAGAAACCTTTAGTTTATTTTAGTTATACTTTTTATACTCTTTTTTTATACTAGTATGCAAAAACTCAGGACAGTATTATGTTCATTAAATGTTTAATGTTTTAGTTTTAGTTTTAGAGTTGGTGTAAATTTTCATACTCTTATACCACTATGCAAAAACTCAGGACAGTGTTAGTTTTACTATTTTATGCTTATGTCTATTATTATATGTTTCAGTGTTTCAATGTTTAGATGTTTACTGTTGCACCGAGGGACTGAGAGAAACGCAATTTCGGTCCTGTGTATGTCCTGTTGCAGTGTTTTTCGACCTTTTTTGAGCCAAGGCACAGTGTTTTCATTGAAAAAATCCCGAGGCACACCACCAACCAAAATTGTAAACATAGATACACTGTATCCGCCTATATTAAATATATAGTCATTCTTATCAAAGTGTCTTGAATAGGAATGAAATAAACACAAAAATGTATTTTTATCATGTTTTATATTTCTTATTTCAAATTGCACTTAACATGAAATTGCACTTAACATGCCTTGAAATAAACCTGAACAGTGCCACAAATTGTGGTCTTAAAATTAAAGAGGATGAAATTGCACTTAACATGCCTTCAAATACACCTGAACAGTGCCACAACAATATGGTCTTAAAATTAAAGAGGATGAAATTGCACTTAACATGCCTTCAAATACACCTGAACAGTGCCACAACAATATGGTCTTAAAATTAAAGAGGATGAAATTGTACTTAACATGCCTTCAAATACACCTGAACAGTGCCACAACAATATGGTCTTAAAATTAAAGAGGATGAAATTGTACTTAACATGCCTTCAAATACACCTGAACAGTGCCACAACAATAAGGTCTTAAAATTAAAGAGGATGAAATTGTACTTAACATGCCTTCAAATACACCTGAACAGTGCCACAACAATATGGTCTTAAAATTAAAGAGGATGAAATTGTACTTAACATGCCTTCAAATACACCTGAACAGTGCCACAACAATAAGGTCTTAAAATTAAAGAGGATGAAATTGTACTTAACATGCCTTCAAATACACCTGAACAGTGCCACAACAATATGGTCTTAAAATTAAAGAGGATGAAATTGCACTTAACATGCCTTCAAATACACCTGAACAGTGCCACAACAATATGGTCTTAAAATTAAAGAGGATGAAATTGCACTTAACATGCCTTCAAATACACCTGAACAGTGCCACAACAATATGGTCTTAAAATTAAAGAGGATGAAATTGCACTTAACATGCCTTCAAATACACCTGAACAATGCCACAACAATATGGTCTTAAAATTAAAGAGGATGAAATTGCACTTAACATGCCTTCAAATAAACCTGAACAATGCCACAACAATATGGTCTTAAAATTAAAGAGGATGAAATTGTACTTAACATGCCTTCACACCTGAACAGTGCTCCCATTCTCTCTACATTTTACTCACTTAAAACCTGTGCCTGTTTGGATGAACACAAAGCTGATATTCTGGCAGGAATTGAAGAAAGACACACACAAAGCTCTTCCTCAACAGCTCTCAGTCTCTCTCTGCTTTTAGTTTTTATGGCAGTTAGGCTGGAGAAGCTCACTTCACACAGATATGTTGTGGAAAATGGGAGCAATGTCAAAATAGCTTTGTTTGCCAGAAAGGGGAACTCCTTGGCAGCAGTCAACCAAAAACTGTCCAAAGGAAGATCAGCAAAGCTCAGCTTTAAACCACGATTTTGTCTCAGTTCAGTTAGTTCTTCCTGCTCCTGTAAAGTCATGTTCCTGCCAACAACTGCTGAGCTGTATGGGTCCCTAACAAAGTCATAGCATACCTGAACTGATGACTCAAGAGTAAGCCTCGCTGTACAGTCTCACGTTCACGGTTTCTGCCTTCTTCTGATTTCCACTTGGGCCTTCATCTGGGTCCGAATTTTGTCCAGGGACCAGACCGGATTTAGTATTTTTTCTTTTGAAAAAGTTTTCCATCGCTGCCTGTTTGTTTGAGAAGGTCCTCACTGTTTGTTTTGCTCACTGCTACACGTCACGTTCATGCGCCGCTACTTCTCTTGTTTTAATGTGCGCCGCTATGCTCCATACTGCCACCTATCGCGCGGTAAGGAAATTACACCAGTTAATAAAAAATTCATAATTTACTAATTTTACACGGCACACTAGATGATCTCTCGCGGCACACTGCTGTTCCACGGCACAGTGGTTGAAAAACTGCTGTACAGTACATATTGCAGATCTGAAGATAAAGTTGACTTTGACTTTGACTTTGACTTTGATGTACAAATGTGTGATGTAATTTATAATTATGTTAAATAAATGGTGCAGTCCTGCTGTACCAACATAAGTTTAACGTGGTATTAAGCTGAAAAAGAGAGAACTCGTTTAATTAATGATGTATTTTTGTGTCAGTCTAAACCCTGCCAATTTATACATCTAAAATATAGGTAAGTCATTAAACTGACCTCATCCTATATTATTACATTGGTCTAATACGTCGACTAATGGAATAATTTGTAGTTAATGTCTCGCTTTACTGAGAGGTCAGTAAAGGTCATCACTGGACAGTTCAAAAACCTTAGTTTGACCCTGGGTAGGTCCACTACATCTCCCCCCTTTTGGAAGCCATCGCCAGTCCTTGGGGATGGGGTCCAACACGAAAGGAAACATTGAACTGTCACTGATCTTGAAGTAATCCAACAAGTGGAAAAGAAAAATCAAAATTATAATCCCATAATGTTTTCGGAACTTCCATACTGTTCGGAGGTAAGCTTTTAATCCTTTGAAAAACAAAGTCTGTTAACTCTTGGAAAACAAAGTCTGTGATCCCTTGGAAAACAAAGTCTTATAATCCACAGCGGTAATTCCACAACCAGACCACTTCACAGAGCACCACTGCAAAGCAGAGGCATTGCATTCCCATGGTCTGACCTCCAGATCGACTGGGTTGGACCACTCACTAAGAGCTCTAGAGGAAATAAATATTTTCTCATGGTAACCTGTGCATTTACCAAATGGGTTGAATGCCTACCAGCTCCTAACGACACAGCACAAACCTGTTGTTAATGAACTATGTTGTTAATGAATCATACGTCGGTTGTTAGAAAGTTTGAAAAAAACAAACAAGGAAAACAAACCTGGAGTGATGTGTAGCACTATCATTGATAGTGACTCAGAGCACACACATAACAACAATGCCACAATTGCTGACAGTCACCAAGATACTGATGGTCAGGATGCTGACAATCAGGGTACAGACAGTCAACAAGACGTTGACTGTAACCATGACATCATTGTTACAGAGTCCGAGAGCCCCTCATCAGAAAAAGGGGGGGAAAGCTCACTCACCAAAGACAATGACTCGTCACAGACCGAACACTCGGTCCCATGTGTGACTGCACTACCAGTACAGGTGAATGAAAATCACACAGACAATGGTAGACGTAACAAACGTCGAAAAAAACCTGATAGGTTCCTGTGTAACATTATCAGGAAGGGGCCCGCTAAGAAAGCTTACCTGTCAATCACATTAGAAGGGGTCCTCACAGAAGAGGCCCTCCTGGATGGTGGGGCCGACATAACCATTATGTCACCCACACTGTTGAAGGAGCTACGGATAGCCGCTAACGGTGTTGACAGGGAAATACCCCTCAAAGAATGTGCTGTAGTATTGCAGGGACTCTCAGAAACGAGAACAACCCTAACAGCTATAGCCATGGTTCACATGCAGATTGGTGAAACGACGCTATACCACCCGGTACACGTGTCCGCCGTTGACTCATTCCCATTTTTGGTCGGCCAAGACTTTATAAACCGCTTCGACGCGATTATAGATTATGGCGATCAGACAATGTGGACCAGAGTGAGCCAACCACTGCCAATCGATATGCCTACACAAGGTGACACTGACTGTCTAACAGCAGGTACCGCGGAAGGCACAAAGGGATCCTCCAACGAGAGCACAATCCCGGTAAGTGAACCTTCAGCAACAGGTGAGGCAGAAAAGGCCCAACAAGAGAGCCTCCTCTGCGAGCTGAAACAGTCAGCACTCACTGAACACTACCTACCACAGGTAGTCAAAGGTGTTGAGATCCAAGGATCCCACACCGATGATGCTGTTCTGTCTCCTTGGACGGAGAAATCAGCGATCAGCCAAGCTTTCTATGGAACCTTGGTTAAAAAACAGTTGGGTCTAGAAATGAACAAAAAGGCTTTCCGCTTTTCGTTAGACCCCAACGATAAACAGGTAATGACCGCAAAAGGGATCATTGACCTGAAACTAATCTGGAACCAACGAGAACTGGATCACCCGTTCCTCGTGGTCCCGAACTTACCACATGCAACCTACATAGGCTCCGACATTTTGGTAAGATTAGGTGTCCGAGTGGACATCAACAACAATGTACTGTGGTCACTAGACACAGCCACAAAGGACTCTCCTGTGCTAACCACAGAGAACCTTAAGGCTGGACAGACCATACCAGAGGTCTGCCAGATTGCTAACAGTCATAACACTGCGGTACCACCTCAGGTTATGTACAAGCCGGTGATGTGTCACATCATGAAAGGACAAGCTATTAGCACAAAACAGGCATACTTTCAACCATCTCCTATGTTTTTCAACTTAGGACTGTCCATGGAGGCCACATGCCAAGTGACCCTCGACTGCAGAACCACGACTGTTGCTATGTGCAACACAAGCACAGAAGAGGTACTGATCCCAAAAAACACACAGTTAGGATGGTTGATCTCTACTGATTTTCATGATTTTGAGCTAAGCATTCCATTTCTGGGAGGACTCCCAGAAAACTTGATCCCAAATCAACACACGGGGCAAGTCTTGTTCACGAAACCAACACAGGCCATAGCTCTTTTCTCCCCCACTGAGTCCGACCAGGACACTGTCCGCAGGTTCGGTTTCAACAAAGGAGACAGTCTATGCCCTCAAACTTACAGTGCACTACCTGTTGACAGGTTTTACGACACTGAAGGGGACTCACTGGAGCTCCCCAAAGAACAAGAACCCCTCTCAATTGCTTCACAGATTGACCAGGTGGTCGCCCAAGCCGACGCCCTGAAAACTGATGAAGAAAGGGACAAACTTCGCAAAGTTCTTCTAAAATATGAGAAATCATTCTCAACTGACTCGATGGATTGTGGGTTGACCACGCTCCACACAGTGAGCATCCCAACCCCGCCTAATGCTCCCCCTGCATTTGTCAGACAGTACAAGATTCCTCTGGCAGCACATCAACCTATCAGAGAAATCATTAATGACCTGTTAGAAAAAGGTATCATCCGATACTGTAACAGCACTTAAGGCCGAGATACACTCGAGCGTCCTCACGGTACGCCTATACGCAACGTACGTACGCCAAGGCAAAAGCGTAGCCCCGCGTAGCCCCTCAGGGCATGTACGCGCAAAGCTTTTTTTTTACTACGCGTGCGCAATACGCGTGTGCGATACGCGGTGTCTGACCATAAACTTCCCGGCGCCGGACTGTTTTGTATGTTACACAAATTAAATAAATTCCCCTTCTTTATCGCTGATCGGGCCTTTTCTTTTGTTTTTTTGCCTAAAGTCAAGTAACCGCTTCTTCCTCCGTTCACTCGATGATTGAAATGAATGAATTCAGGTCCTACCTGGGTGAGCAATGTTTTAAATATTCCCTGGTGGGCTGTGTGCTGCAGGAAAAGTGCTCCCTGTTATTAGTTTTATTTCTGAGAGAAGTTTTTATAACACATATAGTAGAAACACCGTATCAGAACACAGCAGAAGTCCAGCGAGCTGCTCATGATGCATTCTCAAGGTTTCACTTTCAGCTGACTGAACGTTGTCAATCATTTCAGTAGGCGTGTCAGCAAGTGACCAATCAGCGAGTCCCCTCCGTGCTCAGTTGCTCATATTACAACAAGGAGAACGCGAGCGTTTAGAAAGCTGATAGTTTCTGACATATGCTCAAGCATATCAGCAAAACACATGCGCACAAAATGCGCGCGTATGGTGGCGTACCTGAGGACGCATGAGTGTATCTCGGGCTTTACTCTGCGCCTTTATGGCCGGTGTTAAAACCAAATGGTAAGTGGAGACTCACTATAGACTACAGAAAGCTAAACAAACAAGTTCCCTTATCCAGATGGCCTATGACGCAACTCCAACAGGAACTGCCCAAGGTCACCAATGGTAAGTACTTCTCGACCCTCGACGTCGCCTCTGGTTTTTGGACCATCCCTGTGCGCGCCGAGGACCAGTACAAACTAGCTTTCACTTTTGGTGGCCGTCAATACACCTTTAACAGGTGTCCCTTTGGCTACGCTAACTCACCTGCAGAGTTCAACATCTTCTTGAACAAGCATGTCCAGACGCCCACGAGTGTGGGACACTGATTTACGTGGATGATGTCCTTTTGTAGTGGGCATGACCGTGTCCACTTTGATACACCTGTGTATTTTTGAACTGGTCCAGAGATGACCTTTACTGACCTCTCAGTAAAACAAGACATTTACTACAAATTATTCCATTAGTTGTAATCTGAGAATATAGTCACCAAAAGAGACTATTTCTATCTTTGATTTTATTCTAATGTAATCAAAAGAATAACTTTTGTCATTTTCATGATATATGTTATATGCTGTTATTCTTTAAATGTGAAACATCAATGTGTCATTTCTGCAAATGAAAAGGTGTCAAAGTTCAGCTAAAATGTCAAACTGACTTATACAGAAATTGTTTTTGTCGAGTTTCAGCTAAAACTCTCATCTAGCGTCTGAAAGTCTCTCACTCAGATACTTTTCCTAAACAATTTCCTTCTCTGCGCTGAATTTCACCTTGAATAGTGATAACAAGTGGACCAATGAAAAAGAGCCAAGTCTCACTCCTCTCGGATTCTCTTATTAAGTTCTAAGCTGTTGCTGGAACTGTTGAGTCTACTGGGAACTTCAAAGAGATGTGAACTTTCCCAAAGAGCTGGGGTACGTTTGGTCAAGAGCTAACGACCTTCGTCTTCAGCTAAGGACTGATAACCTGCTGTTATGAGTCCACTTCGAATGAGCGTAAGCTCAAAACTTTGTTATTCCTTCCTGGAATAAGTTTATCTTGAGCCAAAAAACCACGACTGCCACGGCTTCTGCCGACGAAAGCAAGTATCACCGACACCGACAAGGTAAACACGTGTGGAGTCCAGCTTGGACTTGCGGGACCGACGACTCGTCAGTCCAAGGCTGATCACAGCTCTTTACCAGAACCAAGGCGGACGTCTTAAGGTAAAGGAGCAGCTGTTTGCTTACTGGAGGTGTGATGATATCTTAGCTGGACGCGTATGGAAGAGTGTCATCTGGTTTCATAAATGCAAGATAAACTTCCTCTCTTAACCTCCCAATTCTTCTTAAATCTTTCCTCCTATCTCCTCTCTCTCAATTCTAAGCTGGAAACTATTTAAGCTAAAGAACCCTCAGACTAAATATGTTTAACATCCAGTATTTATGTCTGTTGTGTTGTGATTTAACTGTGCTGACGTTTTAAATTACAAGAAAGTGAAATCATGTCAATCAAGTGTAATGGTGTTAATTTAGTTGATTTATTTTAAATAAATGATAGTGTCTTTGACATATCAAGCTAAGTTAACGTCTCTGTCACTTAATGGCTTTATTTATTTATCCATCATAAAGATCACAGAAATATTGGGTAAACTGAAAAAGAAAAGAATCCGTGAAATTACTATTCAATCTGAATAAGTAAATTAATTAAGGATAAAGAGGTCAGCTTAATACTGACCCCTGTTAAAATCCTTTACATCTGGGTAGCACTATATGCGTTTAAAGACACAATATAGGGTCTCCCTCATGTTCCCTACACTCCAAAGTGGAATAAACCAGTTATGTTGGTGCTAAGATGGTCTCTTTGGCACACCCCCTCCTCCGGTGCCGGCTCTCTCCCTCGTCGACAGTCATGTCAAACTGGTTCAAAACCAACAAACCAATGCTGCCCTTTTCTCTGGACCAAAGCTTATTTCAAGTGAACTAAAGCAAAGTGGAGAATTGTTATGCGGTCAGACAAAAGTGCCCAGTTCATAAGTCTGCTTCTCTGATGGTATGGAAGTACATTAGAGTCTCTGATAGGGAGATATGGAAAGGAACCATTGGTGCAGAAAAACATACTGGTATTCAGCAGGTATATACAAGCTTTAGACAACAAATGCTTTCCTCCAGATGAAGTTTCGTTTCAAGGAAGGCCTTGCATATTTCAACAAGACAATGCTATGCACAGGCCTCATAAATTTATAAATTAACTTTACCCGCTTCTTCCTTTTTCGGGTCGTGGGAGTCACTGGTACCCATGTCCAGCCATCATTGTGCGAGAGGTGAGGTACACCATGGACAGGTCTCCAGTCCATCACAGGGCCACATATGCCCTTTATCCACAGGGCCTGTTCGCGCTTGTTCGGTCTCCTTCGTAACTAGTTAACAACTAGTTATGGAGTGTACCCACAGGGGCCTGTTCACGTGAAACCAGACCTATTTTGGTGCCTGCCTCACTGGGGTACATAGGTCTGGTTCTTGTAGGCAGTGTTGCCAGGTGAGAAATGTAGGATTATCGTACTAGAGCCCTGAAATTATCGTATTTTGAGGGAAATTATCGTACACTCGTCAAAACCAAAATAACAAGTATGCACTATAGTCACTCTGTTGTTGAATTGCGTCTAACAGGCACTCACAGCGTTGTGGCGTCAGTACGGGTGGGAACCATAGACAATAATACGTATTAATGTCTGGTGGCAACTAATGAGCCCGCCCCCCGCGCTTCTTGTTTTGTTTCATGGCGGTTTTAATTTAATAACTCAACTAAATTATGTCTATTAAGTTTGTATTTTCAAGGAAATAATAACTTGATCTTTAGCTTTAATGATATCACTACTAAAAACATCCCTAATTGTAAATTTAATATTAATTTTATTTATTTTTGTTAATGCAGTCTTTGTTTCATACCCTGGACATCCCATAAAGACATGTTGAACCGTTTCAGGGAAATTGCTGGTGCACATGTCACAAAAAAGTCCTGTTGCAAGCTTTCCAATTATTTTTAAGAGATTTATTAAGGTCTGTGTGTCCTATTCTAATGCGAGTAAGTTCCTGTTTCTTCCTGCTTTCCTTGTATTTCCTACCTTTTTTGTTGTGTAAATGTCTTCCTGTATCAGTAATGTCCCAGGTTTCCTGCCATATTTTCTTAATATATTTCTTAATTATCATTTAACATTTAACTTTATATAAATGTTCTGATAAATGTTCTCTCATTTTCATCACTTCTTCTTCCAGACCGGTGTCACACAAGACACGGCTCTGCTTTTTCTTCTTTTCTAACTCATGGGGCGGGCGCAGCGGGCTATTCAGCCAATCATGGCCGTTGTTCTGAGGCAAACGGACGCACGTCACTCTTAGGTCACATTTAGAAAAGCACGATTGGCTGAATTTCAAGATGCATTAGGGTTCACAAAAAAACTCCGACAGACAGTTGCGACAGGCTGATGGAAACCGATCACAACTACACATTCAAGGAACGGTCAAATTATCGTATTTTTGGCCTTTTTCGGGATTATTGATCGTACAGAGGGCAAAATTATCGTACAAATGCGATAATTATTGTACACCTGGCAACACTGCTTGTAGGGTCCAGTTATGACATCAGCACAGTGTGGTCACTGATTGGTCAGGGGGCGTATTCCTAGGTCAGAGGGCAGAGATTCAGTCTTCCAGGAAATCCAATCCACTATTTTCTTTTTCACCCGCAACTGCAGATTTAGTAATATGTTTTTCTGTTTCTACAAATAACACCAGTCTTTCATTTTTTTAAAACTGTTACAATTTCATTGACATGTATAATTTACAGTATTCAAATAAAGATGCTTTGATATTTTGATTGGAATTGATTGATTACATATTGTTAAAGGTACTATCTGCGATTTCTGCAAAGCCCTGAAACTTAGAAAAATTTTGAACAGAGACCGTTCTCCCTCCTCCCCCTTGCACTCTGGGTGACCTGCTGCAACTCCGCCTCCTTAGCTCCTCCTCCACAGCTTGGCTCTCTCGTGAACGCGCATGCTTGTAAACACAGTTGTAATGGCGTCGGCGCAGTCTTTACACCGGTAAGGATAGACTATTTGCTTCTCAAATCTTTGCGTATTTGTAATAAAGTATCGTAAATTATGTATAACCCTTTCAATAAGTTATGTGTAGCTCTTACTTTGTGTTACATTTTATCTGTGTTATGCAGTTTTGAAACATTGTCGATGATGGGCTTCCGATGAGGATTTTACACCCAGAGGTGTACTACGTCCGAAGAAGAGGAACCCAGGAACACAGGATGTTCTCATAGTCACCATGTTTTCATGCAAACATTAAAATGATGATTGGATGAACAGTACTGTTGCTTTGTCTTATTCTTCATGAACATGCAGTGAAATAATTTTCTATTTGAAAGAACACAGCGACAAAATCTTTTTTATTTATTTATTTAGACAATAAATACACAAAAAACCTAAATAAATATGTGACAAGGATCATCAAACCGTTACATAACGCAGACTTAAATAACCATAAATAAAGCACTGAGCATCCACCCTGATGTTAAATACTCTGTTGTGTACTTAGTTTGATTTAAATAACTTTTTTATAAAACTGGACAGAAATTAAACAGAACTTAATTAACTCCAAATTCTTCCAAACCTGCAGCCTTCAGGGCAACAGAACA
>JBBPBX010090820.1:0-14043 GCA_038048925.1 Garcialebias charrua
GAGGTGTTGGAGTCATTTTTACAGAGCTGATGAAGTCAAACAACACTTGCTAATATGTGTTAAACTCAATTTATTTTGATAATCTGTTCATATTAATGTTTCCCCAGAGGTTTTCATTTATTTGATAATATGGGATGGTTTTATTTTAATAAAATGTTTCTTTCAACATTCACCAATTTTGTTTTTACTAAAGTATGAGCTGTGAGTTGTAGATGCACGAATGAAATTAAAACAGATACACAAATATTCTCACAAAGAATAACTCAACACTAACAGATAATATAGTGTACTACCGTAACTTTATTTACACATAACTACAGAAACACTTGGTTCATTGTTATCCTTTTTTTTTTTTCAAACAACATGTTCATTTGAACACTCAGAAAAAAATATTAAATTCATTGATTCATTTTCATCTCAATGCTCTGGCCAGTTGTAGTATTTCTGCATATTTTAATGTCTTGATGCACAAACGTAGCTTTCTGCAGCAGTCCTGATGTTCTACAGATCCTGAAGACGTCTCCATCTGTTGTTTAACAATATCAAGGTTTGTTCTCCACCTCGGTCCACTCTTCAGGTGAAGACATTTCTGTGAATCCTCGCTCCTCCACGCTCATGATGTCCAGGTGTTGTAGGTCTGGACGCAGGGGACATCTGGGTCCATTATGGGCTGAATGCTGCATCCACTTTGTCACTTCCCTCATCAGAACCACAGAAAATCAACAGATTTACATCAAAGAATATTGTTGAGTAGTATTCTTTTCGTTGATGCAATCTTACCTGCTGTGATGTGAAAGTCTGGGTTGTGGTTCAACAGGAAGAGCCTCAGGTGATGGACTGGAGACCTGGAAACCTGAAAACACAAACAAAATAAAATAAAAGAATAATATATTTAACAGATATTTTAAAAGGGACTAATTTTTTAAACTATTAATTAATGTTGAATAATTATTAGGAACATTAACTAATATATTACCATTTCAGTGCTGTGGAGGCTGGAGACGATGTACATGTTGTAGAATTACTTCTGCCTCGTCCACATGCATGTAACTCCACACAGCAGCTCACCTCATGAAGTGAAAAGTCTCCAAAAACCAGCAGGAGCTGAAAAAAATTATAACCTGCTGTTTACTGGAAATAACTTTGGCTTCTCTGCAGACAATCCGCTAAAATATTAACTTTTAAATGGCTAAATTGGACGGATCGAGTTTGTAGCTCCTCCATTGTTTTCAAGCTGCGCAGGAGAGAACTTCCTTTACATGACGTCATCATCCTGCGACGGGGATATCCCTATTTATCGTGTTAAAAAAATGGCGCTAATTTTAAACTGTTTTGGGGGTCAATTTTCATTCATTTAACATTATTTTAGCAAAAACGGTCAGGGGTCAATCTTAATATTTATATATGTTGTGCCATTTTTTGAAAAGTCAAAAGATGATGTCAGTGGAGCTTTAAGCTCCTTTTACATATTTTTATCTTGGAAATCTTAACTTCATGTTTTTAAGGATGAATAGTTTGCTTTTTTATGCTGTACTGTACTGTACCTTTTTAGTAATGTTTTATGTATTTTGTTTGATTGGTACTTTTTATTCTGTTTTATAGCAGTATGAATGTGCTGGCTGTCTCACCACCTCTACCTGTTGTAGATGAATTGCCCCTTGGGGACCTAATAAAGTGAACTTGAACTTGAACTTTTTAAGTGACAATAACCATTTGGGAAAATAACAGTTAAAATTGTACAATTAATTTCAGAAATGACATTTATAACATTTTAACATCAAGTGTTTCTTTTTACTGGTAAATTTTGAGAATTACAAGAGCTTTGTGTTATTTGTCCATGTCGACCAAAATCACTGGAGGTTTCTGGTTAGTGTGTATAAAAATTATACTTATTGTTCTCTGAGAACATTTTAATTTAAAGTTTCATATTTTGATTTGTGCAGAAACTCTGTGAACCACACAGTCTTTGTGGTGGATCAAGTTCAGCAGAAGACAATTCAAAACCTGCTGCAAAATAGAATAGAAGAGACCTTTATTATCATTGCACATGAATACAGTGAAATCTGGGTTTGCTTCCCAGAACAAAAGTAAAAACAATAAAATATAAAACAATATAAAAATATAAACTGTATTAAAGATGATAACAGGTTTGAAACACTCCAAATGTGCAACACAAGCAGATTTAAATTACACCAGTTGTCCCTTATTCAGTTTTTATTACAGATTTTGTTAAGTTCAGTAACGGTGGACAGATAAAAACTATATTTAAAATAATAATAATAATAATAAACTTTGGCCAGAAAGTTCATTCTCAATAGTCCAGGTGTCAAATCCGCTCATTCTCAATCAGTTCATCTGGACAATTTCTTTTTAGTAGAAACGTTTCACCCTCACTCCAGAGGGCTTCGTCAGTCAGAGCAGTCCAAAGCAAACTGAAGCTACCCCACCAAGTAAACAACTTAAGTGGACCAACCAGTTTGCTGTAGCCAAGATGGTTTCTGGGGGCTTGTCCCTCGTCGACTCCTCCCAGGCAGGCAGACATGTCCAAAGTGGTTCAAGACCAGAAAGTTCATTCTCAATAGTCCAGGGAATAATAAACTTTATTTGTATAGCACCTTCCTACAATGCCTTGCATTGACCAAGGTGCTTAACAGGATAAAAAGATGAATAAACTGGAACAATAAATCAATGAAAATAGAATAAGAAACAACAGCAATAAAAGAAGGCAATGGAAATAAAAATGCTACATACTAAAATACCAAAAGTAATAAAAGTTACACACTGAAAGCTTTTTTGAACAAGTGGAAATAAAAAGGCAATGGAAATAAAAAATGCTACATACTAAAATACCAAAAGTAATAAAAGTTACACACTGAAAGCTTTTTTGAACAAGTGGGTCTTCAGTCTGGTTTTGAACAGAGTCAGATCAGAGGTGGCACGCAGCTCAAGGGGGAGGCTGTTCCAGGCTTTTGGGCCGGCAACAGAAAATGACCGGTCTCCCCATTGTTTGTACCTTGAGCGAGGCACCTCCAGCAGGTGTTGACTGGCAGATCGTAAAGCTCTGCCGGGCTGATGGGCTTTCAAAAGTTCTGAGATGTACAGAGGAGCAAGTCCATTCAGAGCTTTGAAAACAAACAGGAGCAGCTTGAACTGTATCCTGAACTGAACCGGGAGCCAGTGTAGAGAGGACAGGACAGGAGTGATGTGTTCATATTTTCGTGTGTTGGTCAAAAAGCGCGCGGCAGAGTTCTGTACAAGCTGTAAACGGGAGATGGAGGATTGATTAATACCAACATACAAAGCATTACAATAGTCAAGTCTGGAGGTCACAAAGGCATGGATGGCCTTCTCCAGATCACCACGGCTGAGAAATGACTTTAGAGAGCAGACGGAGCAAAATCTGTTTGTTCTTGTCTTGATTGAGCTGTACCTTTTCCCTGATGGTAACAGTTTTCATATTATATAATAAATAATAATATACAGTAAATAAATTATCCACAAATAATTTTGTAACAACAGCAAGTATGACACCATTAACAGCTTTTTTTTTTGAAAACTCACAAAGGTTACCATAATTCATAGTATTTGTGTGCACAACAAAACCATCATTTTGGAAGTGGAGACTGGCTTGACAGCATTTTTTACTGCCTGATGTTCTCAGAGTTGGGGCAGGAGCTACATGTCAGACCACCACCAACCACATGTTTTTTTTTTCTGTTACAGATGAAGTTCATGTTAATAAATGTTGTGAAGCTGAGAAGAGTTCCTGGGTGAGCGATTCATCAGTTCACTGGTATCAAACCAAACATCAGGGTTACACAGGTATGTATTTATTTACTGCAGTCTAAAGTGAAGTGTGGAGCTAAGCTGTGTTAGGAACTGTTTGGATCCTGCAGTCAAGCTGTCCACGATTCAGATTTTTAAAATCTTGCTCTTCTTCACAGCTTGTTATAGCATCACGATGCGTTCAATTTCAACTAGAAAATACACTCCGCTACACCAACATATCCAGGAATTCAGAAATAGAACATTTCTAGTATATTAGTTTAAATATTTGTTGACATATCATCAGAACAGTCATTTCAGTACTGTCCACTTATCAAAATGCTCTAACAACAAACAATAACTCGTGATGTCATCAACAAGTTTCATTCAAAATAATATTTTAAGTGGTTTTACTGTGATATATATATATACATACTCAGTGTAGTGGCAATTGTTTGCCTCACCAAACATCCAATAGTTGCCATCAAGCCACTACTAAGGCACTGGGGTCAAGTTTCTCAACGCAGGCAAAATGATGGTTCAAGGTCCAAACTTGTTGATTGTTCTTGATTTATTTTCTCTTGTTCAACAAACAATTACAAGTGTCACACATTTCTTCTCCCTTGCCACCCCTTTTGCTCTGTTAAAACCATAGGCCCCAAACCCAAATGCATCATGGTCCTCACCAGGCACTTCCACTTATAGAAAATTGGACCAACCCACATTACCTCCTGTCAATCAAAAACAAATATATAAAATGAACAAATTACTAACTAACAAACTTATTCTAAACAATTAGTTAATCAAAAAATACTTATTTAAATGAAACTAAACAATGTAAGCCAATTACAAACTAAATTCAAAGACCTAACAAAAAATAGGCAAATAGCTCCTACACTCCGGCCCCTAATTGTGCATACAATCACAATTACTGTAAAGAAATCTGTACACCTAAAAATCTGTATACCTATTGACTGTGAAATTAATTGCCCCTCGGGGATAATAAAGGAACTTGAACTTGAAAAAAAGAAGAAGAAATGGGGCTATTCTCTTATACATGTCCTTAATCCTTGTTGATGTTTCTTCAAGATGATGCTTCCAGTAGCAAAATAATTTTTTTTTTTTTTAATTTTTTTATATTTCAACACTTTATTCATAAGATTTTCAAGTACATTTATATATATAAAAAATAAAAAGACAAAGACTAAATCAATCAATCAATCAATCAGCTTTATTTATATAGCACATTTTAAAAACCGCAGGGTTAGCCAAAGTGCTGTACAGTAAAACAAAAGATAGCTAACTAAAACGATTTAAAAAAAAGCAGCATACAAAAATAAAAATACATACAGTATACCAGTCTCACTGCAGGTGGGTTAAAATGCCATAAAAGAACAAGATCACGTGTTAAAAGCCGAGGTATAAAAGTGTGTTTTTAAAAGGGATTTAAAAACAGGAAGAGAGGAGGCCTGTCTGACACTCAGTGGCAAATTGTTCCACAGCCTGGGAGCAACAACAGAAAACGCTCTGTCACCTCTGAACTTCAGCCTAGTTTTGGGCACTGTCAGCAGCAACTGATCAGCTGATCTTAGAGATCGGGGAGGGCAGTAGGGCTGAAGCAGCTCAGACAGATATAATGGGGCAAGGTTGTTCAGGCATTTAAAAACAAACAGCAAAAGTTTAAAATGAATTCTGTAGTGCACAGGGAGCCAGTGAAGGGACGCCAGGATGGGAGTGATATGCTCACGCCTACGGGTCTGGGTTAAGAGGCGAGCAGCAGAGTTCTGCACGAGCTGCAGACGGGCGAGAGAGGTCTGGCTGATGCCTACATACAGTGCATTACAGTAATCAAGACGAGCTGTAATAAAAGCGTGGATTAATTTCTCCAAGTCAGGTCTTGCTAGGATTGGTTTTACTTTTGCTATTTGGCGAAGCTGATAAAAACTTTTCTGAACAACACTGCTGATCTGTTTATCAAATTTAAAATCAGACTCAAACTTCACCCCCAGATTGGTGACAGAGTCCCTGAGATAACATGACAGTGAGCCAAGGTCTATGCTGGAAGAAGGACAGCAACTCGGTCTAAAAATCAAGATTTCAGTCTTGTTCTCGTTGAGACTAAGGAAGTTTAGAGAAAACCATGCCTTAACATCATTAAGGCAGGGTGTGAGTTGCTGGAGTGTATTGTTTTGTGCCAGGGGAAGGTAGATCTGGCAATCATCAGCATAGAAATGAAAAGAAATGCCATGTTTCCTAAAAATTGAGCCAAGTGGGAGTAAATAAAGAGCAAATAAAAGAGGGCCAAGGATGGAGCCCTGGGGTACGCCATGTGGAAGAGGAGCAGTGGAAGATATAAAATTGTCCATTTTTACACAAAAACTCCTATTGGTTAAATAGGACCTAAACCAATTGAGGGCGGCACCCCTGATGCCCACACAGTGCTCAAGACGAGAGATTAAAACCCTGTGGTCAACAGTGTCAAATGCAGCAGACAAATCTAAAAGCAATAAAACGACACACTTGCCAGAGTCTGTTAAAAGAAAAATATCATTCGAAACCCTTAAGAGTGCACTCTCTGTACTGTGGCGGGCTTTAAACCCAGACTGAAATGGCTCAGTGATACCATTGTCCTCTAAAAATGGTACCAGCTGGTTGTAAACAACCTTCTCTAATAACTTAGAAATAAAAGGGAGATTAGAGATGGGCCTGAAGTTGGAGCAGAGAGAGGGGTCAAGGCCTGTTTTTTTAAGTAGAGGGCGTACAAATGCATGTTTAAAAACTTCAGGTACCGTACCAGAGGAAAGACTGGAGTTAATAATCTGGAGTACACTTGGTCCTATTGTATAAAATACCTCCTTAAACAAACGAGGTGGGATGGAGTCTGCGGGGGAACCAGAGGGCCTCATATGACCAACTGTGTCCTCTAGAAAAGAGAAGGACACAGGCTCAAACTGATCAAAAACAGATGAGCAGTGTAGAGGAATGGAGGGGTCATATGAAGGCTGAGAAATACCTGCTCTGGTTGACACAATTTTATCAGTGAAGAAGTGAAGGAAACTTTCACAAACTTCACTGGAGGCGTCAAAATCAACAGATTTAGGAGCGTTGAGAACCATGTCTATAGTTTTGAACAGAACTCTGGGATTGTTACAGTTAGAAGAGATTACACCTGAGAGATATTTGTTCTTCTCAGCTTTTACAATTTCTTGATAATGTAACAGGCTCTCCTTGAAAATATCAAAAGAAACATGCAGCTGCTTGTTATTTTTCCACCTCCGCTCTGCTTTCCTGCACTCGCGCCTGGCCGCGCGCGTGACGTCACTCAGCCAGGGCTCGGGAGCAGGTCTGGTGCGCCGGCTCTTCAAAGGAGCGATCGTGTCCAGTGTTTGTGAACAAACAGAGTGGAAGTTGGAAACCAGTTCATCAATATTTAAACTAAGAGAGTCTTCAGAGTTCTCCTCGCAGAGACCAAGAAAAGTGGAAGAGAACAGGGCTGGAGAGGAGGAGTTGAACACGCGACAGCGCTGAGGAGGAGCGCGCACTTGAACTGGACAGTGTGTTGGAATGTCAAAAATGACCGGCTTATGATCCGAAAACACAGCGTCGCATATCTCCAAATTTGAGACCTCCAGACCATGGGACAAGACCAAGTCAAGCGTGTGTCCAAGAATATGTGTAGCAACGGACACGGATTGCACAAAATTAAAAGAGTCAATAACATTCAAAAAGCTCCTGGAGATGGGCTCATCAGGACAGTCTAAGTGAAAATTGAAATCTCCAAGTACTAGAACAAAGTCATATTTGAGCAAGATGTCGGCCAGAAATTCTGAAAAGTCATTTATAAAATCCTTATTGTACTTGGGTGATCGATAGATGACGACACACAAGATGACATGAGAGCGGCCGATTTCAAATGAGCAGTGTTCAAAACTTGTAAAAGACTGCAGGCAGACCTGACGGCATTTAAAATCATTTTTAAAAACAACTGCTATTCCTCCTCCTTTCTGACCCGACAGGCGCGGGCAATTAAAATAGCAGCAATCAGGAGGAGACAGTTCAATAAGAGCTGCGGGTTCATCAGCTCTCAGCCATGTCTCCGTGACGCAGAGGAAATCCAGATCACGGGACATGAAGAAATCCTTCAAGATGAAAGTTTTATTTGTCACTAGCTGTGTTTCCATCCATTTTCATTTCGATTTTTGAGCTAATTTTTGAAATCTCGCAAATATGTAAATACAAATTAATGCGAAGCAGAAGTGTTTCCATCTGCTGGCTTGTAGCGCATCTACCAAGCCACGCACAGCGTCATTACGTCAGACGTCAGCGTCATTACGTCAGACGTCAGCACTGCGCATGTCTACAGTAAACAGGAAGTAGCGGTTGAAAACAGAACCCGGCCACACATCTCGTCAAAATGGAGAGAATATTTCAGGTACGTGTTGCTATCGGGCGAGTTGTATTTATTCTGTCATGCCAACTAGTTTTAGCGATGTTACATGTTGTCCGGAGCGGAAACAGCTGATCAGTCACGTGACGTGAATGTTCGCTTCGGCAGCACGAGTCGGCAAATGTGTTTCCATCTGTCGTTGTGCGCATCTGCTCGGTTTCGAACATCCCAAAAACCACCTCAAGCGAGCGTATAAACTTTTTGGCGAACTTGAGAAAGTAAATACGGATTTTGCCGTTTCCATTAAGCTTTTCTGCTGTGATACTTTAAAATGCGCACCTAGAAACCTTGATGAAAACACGGCTAGTGATCTTGCATTAACAAGACCGAACCTGGCAGGGATCGGTGCATCCAATGCAGCCGTCTGTGGAGCCCGACGCAGGGCTCGTAGATGACAGGAGTTCATACCACGCCGGCGAGGACTGGGAGAGCAGGGGCCGCGGGGGCGGACCACGTCATCTGAACTGACACACACCAGCCAGCTGTCAGCGGGGTCCAGCACGCGCGGGCTCAGGGAGAAACCAGGAAATGCTCCATTTCTCCTCCGGGAGGTCACGGGAAATCGTGCCAAAAAAGCTTTAAACTTTAAAAGTCTTCCGCTGCGTTTGCCCCGGCGGCGCCGGCGTCTACGCCGAGGGAGAGGAGCGTGGGTGTGGCAGGTGTGAGCAGGTGTCCCACCGGCGAAGGAAAACGGCTGAAACGTCGCACGAACACCACAATCAGAGTCGAATTTCACTAAATCCTTGGCAGAGAAACGAAGATCCAACAATGTTTGGCGATCATACACAAGCAGCGAACTGGTACTGGTGATAAAAAATAAAAACAGCACAAACACAAACAGCGAGAGACGGCATGCTAGTGACACCAGCGCCATCTTGCTTCCATAAAAGAACAATGAATGAGCCAAAACAAAAACAATAACAACAAAAAAGGGGACAAAAGACAAGCAACTAATATATAAAGTAAATATAACATAACCAATAGATACATAAATAAATGAAATGATTGGGCAAGATTCACAATTACAGTATATTACTCAACTGTCCATTTTATCAAGAAGACACTGAAGTAATGTGGTTGAATAAAAGGAGCATTATTGGTCTTTTATATATTCCAACACTGGATTCCATATTCTTGAAAACTTAAGAATGTTACCAGAAAGTTCATATCTCAGTCTTTCCACATGCAGAATACTTATGAGTTCATTCAGCCAGGTCTCAAATTTAGGGGCTAAATCAGACTTCCACAGTTTCAGAATACACCTTTTTGCAATCATCGTACAAAAAGTTAGAGCAATACGCATGTTACAATCTAGGTTTTTCAAGGTGTTGGAGTACCCCAGCAGAGCAGTTTCAGGATCAGGTGTGACAGTGATGTTAAAGACAGATGAAAACCATTGAAAGATAAGAGACCAAAAATTATGTAAATTTGGACAAAACCACCAAAGGTGGGCTAGAGTACCTTCTGCTGCTTGACATCTGTTACAAAGTGAAGAAAGATTAGGAAAAAAATTATTTAATTTTGTTTTAGAATAATGTAATCTATGAACTACCTTAAACTGAATCAGTTGAAGCCTGGCATTAATTGAACAAGACTTGATGTTCTTTAATATTTCATCCCATGTTTCATCCTCGATCTCAATAGCAAGCTCACCTTCCCAGGCTTTTTTAATTTTACTCGTGGAAAAATCCAAAGTGCCTGAGAAAAAGCGAACCAACTCAGAGATCAAATGTTTTGCTTCAGGAGGGCCTAGGAGAGATTTTAACAATACATTTTTCTCAGATGGTAATTTATATGACTTTGTAACTTGTTGGATATAATGTCTCAGTTGTAAATACCTAAAAAATTGAGATTTTGCAATAGAAAATTTGGATTGCAATTGTTCAAAGGAGCCTAAATGTCCATCAACATAAAGATCCTCTAAACAGACAATACCCATACAACTCCACTCTCTAAAGGCAGTATCTGTAAGAGATGGCAAAAAGTCATGATTCTGCCAAACTGGAGCATAAATTGTAATGTGCGGGAGTGCACAATGTTTTCTAATTTGATTCCAGATCTTCTGGGTGTTTAACAAAGTAAAATGATCCTTCCTAAAGACCGCAGAAGGCCTTGGGGATGAAAAGAGGATTGCAGGAAGAGAAGTCTTGTGGGTTAGGCTTTTTTCAATGGTTAGCCAAGGAGGTGAGGTAAACCTCTCCCCCTTCTCAAAGCCATATTGCCAGTACACCATAACTCTGACATTGGCGGCCCAATAATAGTGCAAAAAACAAGGCAAACCCAAACCCCCACAGTCTCTAGATTTTTGGAGATGACTTTTAGCGATCCTGTGTGTTTTGTACCCCCAGACAAATGGTATGATAATAGAATCTAAAAGTTTAAAAAAAGACTTGGGTAAGAAGAGAGGAATGTTCTGGAATAAATACAAAAATTGCGGCAGTGAGACCATCTTGATAGCATTTACACGTCCAATCAAGGATAAAGGTAGAGTTCTCCATTTTTCTATATTCTCCTTGAGTTTGGTCAACTTCTCTGTAAAATTTAGTTTGAAAAGGTCATTTGGTTTTTTTGAAATTTTGATACCCAAATATTTCACATATTCAGAATTTAATTTAAAAGGCGTAACTGTCACAAATAATGGATCCAATTCATTAGCTATTGATATAAGCTCACTTTTCTGCCAGTTAATTGTATAACCAGATACCTTCCCAAATGAATTAACAAGCTGCAGTAAATGTGGAATTGACTGTTCAGGGTCAGATATAAAGAGGGCCACATCATCCGCATATAAAGAGATTTTATGATCAATTCCACCTAATGTTATAGGTTTAATAAGGACATGGTTCCTTATACTAATTGCCAAAGGTTCGATAGATAAAGCAAAAAGGAGCGGGGAGAGGGGGCACCCCTGCCGCGTACCTCTTTTCAAAGGGAAGGAGGGGGACCTATCTAAGTTAGTAAGTACTGAAGCTGTAGGCCGAGAGTACATTATACGGACCCAAGAGATAAAAGATGAACCCAGACCAAATCTCTCCAGAACCTTCAAAAGATACGGCCATTCAACTTGGTCAAAAGCCTTCTCTGCATCTAGACACAGGATGGCTTGCTTAGAGGATTTATCAAAAGAATGATACATAATGTCCACCACACGTCTAACATTAAAGAAAGAGTATCGATTTGGGATAAAACCAGTCTGATCAGTATGAATAATGGTTTCTATACATTTAATTAACCTATTTGCAAGTATTTTAGTGAGTATCTTAAAATCTAGATTAAGCATAGAAATTGGACGATATGATGAAGGCTCTGTTTCATCCCTATCCGGCTTCAACAGTAATGAGATATTGGCGTCATATAGGGTTGGAGGGAGACCTTCCGATTTTATTGAGTGTAAAAACATTCTATGTAGAATTGGAACGATTTGATTAGCAAAGTTCTTGTAAAATTCAATGCCAATTCCATCTGGTCCAGGACTTTTCCCACTTTGCATCGATCTGATTGCATTAAATATTTCTGCTGTTGATATTTCTGCGTTAAGGGCTTCACGAGAGGCTTCATCCAGCTTCGGTATGTTTACATTTTTTAACCAGTTGTCCACATCACCTGTGGACATAGATCTGTAAAGCTCCTCGTAATATTCTTTAAATCGAACATTTATCAGCTTTGGGTCAGTTAGGAGTACTCCTGAGTGAGATTTTATTTTATGAATAGCTCTACTGGCCTGTTGCCCCCTAAGCTGCCGAGCTAGAAGTGTATGGGGTTTGTCCCCAAGTTCAAAATACTGCCTCCTGAGTCGTAAGATCTGGTCACAAACCTGGCGTGATAAAATTTTATTATATTCATATTTAAGGTTGAGAATATTTTGTAGTGTTTGAGAGTTACCTGTGCTTCTATACAATGATTCTAGTTGTGAGATCTCAAAATCAATTTCTTCTAAACGAGTTTTGCTTGATTTTTTCAAAGCCGCCTCATATGCAATAATATGGCCTCTCATAACAGCCTTGAATGCTTCCCACAGGACTGAATCTGTGACATCTGAGGTGTCATTAATCTCAAGATATTCTGTAATTTTTTCCGACATATGCTTACAAAAATTTTCGTCTGCCAGCAGAGAAGGGTGGAAATGCCATGAAGAGTACTGTCTGGGTTTATTGAAGTTAAGAATTATTGAGGTGGGGGCGTGATCTGAGATCAGAATGTTATGGTATTTAGTGTTTATTACATTTGATATGATTTTAGCATCCAATAAAAAATAATCAATACGAGAATATGATTTGTGTTTATTAGAAAAAAAGAGTACTCTCTATCTGTCGGGTGTTGGAGCCGCCAAATGTCAACTAAGTTATTAGTGGCAATAAGATTGTTTAGAACAGTAGAAGCATTAGAGGGACTGATTATTTTGCTAGCTGACCTGTCAAGACAGGGATCGAGTATCACGTTATGGTCTCCCGCAACTATTAAATTTGTGGTTGAAAGGTCAGACAACCTTTCAAAGGTTTTTCTGAAAAATGCTGGGTCGTCAATATTGGGTCCGTAAATATTTAACGTTACATGAGTAGAATAAAGATAACCTGTTACAATGATATATCGACCATTCTGATCACAAAGTGTTGAAATATGTTTAAAAGGTATGTTTTTCCGAATAATAATTGCAACCCCACGAGCTTTGCTGGAAAATGTTGACTGATATATTTTGTCTGCCCATCTACAACACAAAGATTTCTGTTCAGATGGTCTGATATGAGTCTCTTGAAGGAACATCACGTCGGCCTCCAATGATTTAAGGTGTGCAAATACCTTAGCACGTTTGATTGATTGCCCTAGGCCGCGGACATTCCAACTGACCAAGTTAATGCCCTCGTTCCTACCTCTAGGTGCCATAAACAATTGGAAATTGAATTATGTGGACAGTAACACTATGAATTGCCCAAAATACAAATAAGAAAAATAAAATTTTAAGAAAAACACATAAAGTGAACTTACATTTTCCCACCCCGAACTCCCACTTTCCCAAACAAAGTGAGAGGTACAATCCTGACATACTGTCCTCAGGGGTCTTATACTAGTTAAACTTAACCAGTAATATCACTAGATACACAACTTACAAAACTTTATAATGTCCCATCCGATAACTAACCATAAACTTTATTTTAACATTTCAATAACAAAAATCAAAATTAAACCTGATGTTGGTGTAAGGACTAAATAAATAAATAAAATAAAAAATTATATATTGTTAAATAATAACCCAGAACTTTACACCAACAACAGTTCTGTGCCTCAGCTGTTTGTCACCAGGTGACGTCATATTGTTGTTGTCACCTAGGCAACGCATACCAAACAGACACGTGCACGGCTGTCACCCCTCCTCTGTGGCCTGGTAGCTGAGCAGAAAGCGATCAGCCTCTCCTGGGGTGTTGAAGATCTTATTAATATCAGTACCTTTAGAAACTCTGAGCCGTGCAGGATAGAGAAATCCAGTGCGCATCCCAGCTTCCTTCAGCTTCTTCCTCACTTCCTCAAATGGCTGGCGCTGCTTAATTATCTCTGCTGGAAAATCAGGGAAGATGAGAATCCGTCTCCCGTCGTATGTCAGAGGGGTTTTCTCACGTGCCAGCCGCAGTATTTTCTCCTTAGTTTGAAAATTGTGAATCCGTGCCATCACGACTCGGGGACGCGCTCCGGCGTCCGGGGGCTGTCCCAGCCTGTGAGCTCTGTCAACCTCTATCGGGGTGGGGAAGTTAGCCGGTCCCAGCAAGTCACGCAGAAAGTTGGCGAAAAAGTTTACAGGGTTGATACCCTCTGCTCTTTCTGGTAAGCCCACCACTTTT
>JBBPBX010090821.1:0-14042 GCA_038048925.1 Garcialebias charrua
CGCATTTATTTGTATTGAAGAAGCTGTATGCTCCACTAAAAACAATCATAACTTCACGAATTCTTACCCGATTTTCACACGGTTTTGTTTGTTATAAACGTCAGAGATGTGGTTATGACGTGTGACACTGCTACTCAATAAAAGTATGTGCTTTCATGCTTAAATACTTTGTTTTATGCTCTTTAACAAAGATACACATATGGCATGGGATATTAATAAATGTATACATTTTTAAATTAAAAAAACTAGTTTGATTGTTCATTTGAATTTATTTTACTCTCTCACTCAAACACAGCATACAATACAGAGTCTTGTGTACAATGCTACAGCAACTATTTTTTTTATTATTTTTGAGTGCTGTGCATGTAAACAGTTGTGAACTAACCTTTTTTTATAAGACCTGAAAAAGTAATCTAAACCCTCCAGGTCCTTTCACTACCCTCCCTGCAATTGGGGCTAGGAAGCTCCAGAGCATGGACAACCAGGACCTTTTGTGTGTCTGGTGATAGAGACTTTGTGAGGTAATGGGCGACTGGAGCTTTCCAATGACCCTGTAGACCAACCACACCTCCGTGGCTACATCAGTCTCATCCATGCCATCACCCATATCCACATATCCAGACATTTTCTGGGTACAGGGATTATACTGGTTTCTTGATGGCCATGGCATCCAACATGAGGACCACAGAGCCATATTTAACAGGGTCCTCTTCACATCTCCTCTGCAACATGTCCAACATCATTGTGTTGAGCCCAGGTTTGGCATCCACAGACTGCAACCACCTGAACAACAAATAAAGGTTTATGTGCTTTAACCCATGGATTGATAGATTCTCTTTCTTTCTTTCTTTCTTTCTTTCTTTAAGACTTCTTGATATCAAAACTTTCAAAAATAGTGAAAATAGCAAGCTCTAAGTTATTACATCTGTTTGTTGTACATCATACCTAGGGGTTGAAGTATTTTACTCAATATGTTTAAAATATGTAATAAAAATATACTACACCTTTGCAGTGTATGTGGATGAGGGAGGGGAAAATGCAGAGAATCCCTCAGGTAACTGTAGGCTCTGATCTGTAAATCAAACTACATAGTAAGCTTCCTAGAAATAAATACCTAAAGTCTGACAAAGAGTTTAAATGTAACATAACAAAAATTCTAAGTTGTAGTATTAATGTATTTACCTGAATGTAAGTCAAGCCTTTCTTTCAGCTCCTCATTTAGAAGGTTCTTCCTCTTCAGATCCAGCAATGATGACAAAATATAAATGATCAAATAATCAAAACTATTGTTCAATCTTACTTGTGAAAGGTAATCCCATGTGATCTACTTTCAACACTGCGCTGGTTATTGCAACCATAAGCTGCACAAAATACGGGCATAGTAACTCGCCCTGTGTTTACTCCTGTTGGCTCTTATGTAGAAACCCCCATCCAATATGGCGGCGCTGCGCGATGCGATTCTGCCCACCGTGAGGTATCTAGTGTTTATATAATATCTATGTGCGGGTAGCAGAGCTGAGGAGAGGTAGGTTGCTAAAATGCTCTCGGTTAAACTAGCATAAAAGTTGTTGTAAACCTTATGAAAACGTATTTAAACATGACTGTAATGAAGTTAGAAGTTTAACACTTGGTTTGGGGTAATTTCTCTGGTCATATTGTGTACAGTCCGAGTTGTATAGCACTATCCACAGTATTCCTACGCCCCATGAGGCTTTGCGCGAAATGAGCACACGACTTCCGGTTGACCGGAAACACCGTTTGTTTACATGCGAGTAATACAGTTGAAGACAGTCCAAACTTTGTTGTTTTAGTTCATTAAAAATGTGGGAACACCACTCGTTTTGTTAAAAGAGGAGGGACAAATAAAAAGAAATTACAGATGTGACCTGATCGCGCAGACATAATTTGAAAATACATAAATAGCGAACGCGTTTGCTCCGGTCTCTCGGCTAAGGTTTATTAGCAGCTAACTCGGCTAAAAGTACCTGTCGCGTCTGAGATCTATCGTTTTAAGACAGTAAATCTTCCAAAACTCTCATTAATATCCCTCCCCGAATAAAAAGAAATAACAGATGTGACTTGATCGCGCTGACATAATTTAAAAATACATAAATAGCGAACGCGTTTGCTCCGGTCTCTCGGCTAAGGTTTATTAGCAGCTAACTCGGCTAAAAGTACCTGTCGCGTCTGAGATCTATCGTTTTAAGACAGTAAATCTTCCAAAACTCTCATTAATATCCCTCCCCGAATAAAAAGAAATAACAGATGTGACTTGATCGCGCTGACATAATTTAAAAATACATAAATAGCGAACGCGTTTGCTCCGGTCTCTCGGCTAAGGTTTATTAGCAGCTATCTCGGCTAAAAGTACCTGTCGCGTCTGAGATCTATCGTTTTAAGACAGTAAATCTTCCAAAACTCTCATTAATATCCCTCCCCGAATAAAAAGAAATAACAGATGTGACCTGATCGCGCTGACATAATTTAAAAATACATAAATAGCGAACGCGTTTGCTCCGGCCTCTCGGCTAAGGTTTATTAGCAGCTATCTCGGCTAAAAATACCGGTCGCGCCTGACATATATCATTTTAAGACAGTAAATCATCCAAAACTCTCATTAATAAACCCTCCCTGAATAAAAAGAAATTACAGATGTTACCTGATCGCGCAGACACAGCCATAGAGAAGGATGCAGGAACACTCTTTCTTTGTTTTGGGTCCGTGTTGAAAACACTGTTGTTTTAGCCAAAGATTTAGCTTGGTCCGGTTGTTGGTGCAGCCGCGAACAGCACAGCAGGTACCTGAACCCCGGTAGGACATTTCAGTAAACGTTCCGTTTAAACAAAAGCTGTGTTTGCTCCGATAAAATGAATGAAAATAACTTTCAAAAACACCCGCGATCCATACTCCGCCTATGGAATACAGGCACTTCCGGTGTCGGACAGGAAGTACAATGCACATTCGCTTCTACAGTGACACCCTCAAGAATATTGTGGATAAATGCAGGTTGCATTTTAACAGGTTCTCTCAGAGATCCACCATTTTGTATCTGTTATAGGCTGTGACTGTGAGAACCAATGAGCTGTACTGACTGGTATTTGTGTACACAGGTATGTGAATGTATTTTTTTGTGTGTATTCTATACAGTATTGTAATGACGCCAACACTGCAGACGGAGTCCAGCCAAACGGGGTTTATTCAGAAACAGGGACGAGCTGCTATTACGAGGCTGCAGCTCACGCCTCAAAAGAAAACACGGTACACACGCGAGCGAACACTGCTAGCTGCCTGCTATCAACAAAACGCACAGACGCTTCTTCTTCGTCTCTCTTTTTCCGGTCCCTCCTCCCTGCTCCTACCCCTCTCCTGCCCCCACGACCAGTCCAACACATGAGGGCGGGGGACAACAGAATCACAACAGCTCAACAGAACATTGTTACGGCTGGCTCAGGCCGAACACATTAAATGGACAAAGGACACAAGAAGGCAGAATGTAAAAATAAAAAGCTTTATTGAAAACTGCCCGACTCCTCCCTCCAGGTGCGGAGTGCACCGTCTTCTGGCACAGGGCAACAAAAAGGGAGCAAAAATAGACAGACAAAAGTACAAATAATTGGTGGACAAGAGTGAGTCAGCCAAAAAGAATATAACGTCCCCAGCGTCGGCCCAACCCATAAAAACAGGGCCGTCGCAGCCTATCTGGAGACGGACTACCTGACCAAAAGGGGACCCTAGGGGTAAAAGAAAAACGATATAACTGGACTACCGATCTCACTCTGTCATTAGGCAAACCAACAAAAACTCCAAACAGCTCCAAGCTCCAAACAGCTCCAAACTCCAAACAGCTCCAAGCTCAATAATGTTCCTGGTTAAACCAACTTAAACTAACCACACAGGTCAGCATCCTGATATCAATTATCATTAGCAGGATCCTAATGTCATCAATGCAGCCTTCAGCTACCCAGTGCACTAAGCACAACAAAAGTCAAAAGATGAGCAAACATTCCTAAGTGCAGTAAGCACAGTCAAACTCCACAAGCAAATGAGCTGACACAAATGCAACTAGCAGTCAAGACCAAACATGAGCTAGTAGCCACTCTTTAAGTGCATCTAGCAGTCAAGACCAAACATGAGCTAGTAGTTACTCACCAAGAACCTTCTAAACAGAAGATCAGACTTCAAGACAGGCAGGGGCGGGCGGAGAACACCCCACAGTACCCAAACAGTACTCAAACAGCTCAGCAAAAGCAACCTCCTCTGAGCTCACAACACTCCGCATTCAAGCACAGTCAACTTGAAGTATATATAGGCGTGGCTCTCAGGTGTTCCTGGCTGAACACACACAAGCCTGATCACAATCAGACTAATTAACCACACAAAAGCATGACTGCAGTCAACATACATAAGAACTAAAAGGTGTCAGCATTGGCAGCTTCCTCAGGATATGTAACACCTCCACCACCAGTGTTTTGTATGGGGGTGATGTGGATGCCAGGTGAAAACATCTCACATCCGCACATGCAAAATAAATAGGACCCTAGAGAGTAACAATGTAGCGGTCACAACAGACAAACGGACTAAAAACATCATTAAAACTAGTCCGCCTAACCGCTAACATAATCAATGTCATGTTATCTTAAAATGTTCTGAAGCCAAACAGGCGACGCTTGTCTAAGCTTACTCTGTAAGACTTATTTTTGTTAACAGACATCAAACCAACATCAACATCATGACCAAGGATGTCAGTGGGAGAGTGGATACTCTTCATAACAGCCAGAGGGAAACTGTCATTTTCTGCACGTGGCAGCTCCACCATGTCAGCTGCAACAGCACTGTTTCCAGCCACACTGTAAGCAGAGTAGAGACAGTTAGACTCAGAATCATTTGAAACATGTCCAATATAAGGCTGCAGCACTTCATTTCTCACAGACAGTGAAAATGTATTTTCTTCAGACCCATCTCTTGCTTTAGGTTGAGGCGACGGTCCCATGTCATCCACCACCACTTTCTCTTTGATTTCTGTAGTGGCAGAAACGGGACATAAAGGAGCAGGAGAATGTGTCACGTGTGGCTTCATCTCTCTTAGGCTCACTGGGACATCCTCTTCCTCAGAGCTAAATAAAAAACATTCCCTTAGTTCAAAGTCATCCTCCTTTAGCTCTTCTAAGTCTATTATGTCCTCATCTGACTGAACTATGGTTTGTTCAGTTTTAAGTTCAGTGTCAGGTTTAGTTTCATGTTCAGTGTCAAACATCTGTAAGAAACAGTCACCAAGATCGTCATCTACTTCTTGAAGATGAAGCAAGAGTTTCACTTCCTCCACTGGAATCGGTTTTGCTTCACAGTTCATCAGGGAGTTTTTACTCAAATTGATCTTGTCTTCTTCCTCCGGTAGATGTTCTTGAGGCGCCCCCTTCTGTTGAGGTGTGAGAGGCACCCGCATAGACACAGATGATGCATCAAAGTTAGGACATGCTAGGGCTGCTTGAGTGCAAAGCACTGGTGCAGTAACCACCGGATGACAGGCATGTTGAATTGTCAGCCTTCTCAGTCGTTCCAAATCCTCTTGTTCCTGAAGACGCTTAATTTCATCCAGAGCAGCTTGAAGTCTCTGTTGCTCAAGCTCTTGTTCTTTCAAGAGAGCTTGGTGTTTAATCATTAAGTTTCTTTTTTTAATTTCGAACTGCTCTAAAATAAGCTCTTTTTCTTTCCTTATTTGTTCATCGTGTTTTCTTTTTAAAGCAGCTTCATTTTCCTTTTCCTTTAGACGCTCTGTATCATTTACCTCAGGAAAAATGTCAAGCATAAATAATTTAGTCAACAGTTCACCTTTAAAATGTTTTTCATGAATGCGGCTTCTTATATCAATGTTGAAGTGTTCTGCCACACTCAACATTGGTTCTATTGCTGGGTTGCAATCACGTGACCCGGAAGTGGCGCGAAATTCAGATGCGGGGCAGGAAGTGATTTTCCCCAGTTCAAAACACAGCAGAATGGATTACAGCAAGTATGCCAAAGCCCTAAATAAACTGGCGAGGACGAGTTTTGGGTTAACCATTTAGGATCAAAAGAAGCTTTAAATGGTTGTCGACTTGTTTCTGCCCGGGTGAGTAGTGAGATGTATTATTTATTTAGTAATTAGCCTATGCTAACTACGCTATCGCTAATGCTAACAACAAGTTTAGTTAGCCCCCTGTTATTTCTATGTGCGTGGATCTACTTAAAAATAATATATTTAGCTTCTGTAAAGCCAAATTCGTGCTGGAGTTGTATGTGTTAACGTTGAGTCATATGCATTTCTACACTGTAGGTCAGAGATCTACAGTAACTCCATTAAAAAGGTAAGTTAATGTACTGAAAATATTATGATTTTTTTTGTTTTGATAATACAGTATCATCAAGGTGATCGTATCTTCTTTGTAACTTCAGATACTAGCTGGTTAAACTCAAGGTGGCCATACATGGGAGCCTCACCAGATGGAGTCGTTTCATGTGACTGTCATGGAGCCAGGGTGTGTGAAATCAAGGTAAAATTTATTTCTCAAAAGGTTTGGACTACTGCACTGCAGACTTAGCTTTTTTAGATTTTTCTACCTGGATTATTGAGCATGCATTAGGGTACTGCACTGCAGACTTTGCGCACCTCACAGTATGAATGTTACAACTATAATTTTTTACTCAAATCTTTGTTGTTTGCATATTTCACAGCATGTAGCCGTAGTTTTGGGGATGGTCTTGCAGTTTGTGGGATGTTGCCTTGTTTCCAGTTAAAAAATGTGTGACCTTTCCATCACCTTTTAAAACTTAGTCCAGATTAATACATTCTTACCTGTGGAACACACCTGGTTGACAGAGACATAAATATAGTCTCATTTTCTAACATTGGTGTTGGATAGTGAAATGAGTGAAACACAATCTTTAAAAACGTATCATATTGAAATGTTTTGGAGACTACCGTATTTATTTTTTATGTCTAAGTTTCATTGTCTTGTCCTTCAGTGCCCACAGAGCAAACAGCATGAAGTCGGTCTGAGGATGTGTGCTGGACAGCCTGGTTTTTGTCTCGTCGTCTCGTCAAGGTTGGAGATTCTGTACAACTGGATAGGAACCATCCTTATTACCATCAGCTCCAGGATCAGATTCACATTGTGGATGTACAATATTGTGATTTTGTAGTATGGAGTGAAAATGATATTTATGTGGAAAGAATTCTGCCAGATGACCAGCTGTGGGAAACAGCAGTTCCCAAAATTCAGCACTATTTTACACATTGCATCCTACCTGAAATCCTGGGACAGAAATCCACACGTGACTAACCAATCTAAGAATCAAGAATGTTATTTGGAGTAGTTGATGAAAGGAGTTTGAAAAGTTTATACAAATTTAAACAGTTGCTCTTTTTTTCCCCAAAAACATTTGTCACTACCATAACATGTTTCAGCTACACCTGTAGCAAGCACTCTGCAGAAGGGTCATGTGATGTTGTTACATGTCATGACAGCTGTTTTTTATTTACAATAATCTTAATTGAAAAGTTAAGTATGTTAAATCAAATGATATATTTAAATCAATATGAGATTAGCTTGTGAATTTCAAAGGTGTTCTAATATGTTAAATAACAGCACATACAAATGTCATATGTCACAAATGTTGCAAAATGAGTCTACTTCAGAAAAATGTTTTTATTTCAATAGCAAAACTCATGTCATTTTAACTGACCAATATTCACAAAGATTGGTTATGGAGTTCATTGAATAAATTAAAAATATTCAACCTTATTGGGTAAATTTTTTTTTTGTCTTCATGAACAATTAACATGTACAAATATGGTCTGTAACAGTATTAGTGATTTAATTTACTTTTGATTTACTTTAAATGATAAATACATGTATAATCATTTAAACTTAAAATATTTATATAAATATAGTTGATTGAATTACTTGTCGCTCAGGCCACTCTATTAAGAATTGTAATCTTTCATGGAGAACATGAATCGTTCTAAAACAAATTCGAGACACAGTGGCTTTTGACACATTAAATCTATAGGCAAGGTCTTGAAGCTGCAGATGTAATCTGAGATGCATAAGTATCATAATAAATTGCTCAAATTTGGAGAGTGCTGACAGTGATGACATGCTGATGTATAAGGTTCACAGAGCTGAAAAATTTGCATCAAAACTAAAAAGTTGGGCAGTCCCGTATAAAACTTTGTTTTATCGTTGTTCTGGAAGGTTTCAGGAGTAAATTTAGTCACTGAGACTTTTTCCTTAAGGTCGCAGATCTCAGTTGTGTAGCCTTTCACTGCATCCTCCAGCTTTGTGAGGTCAACCATGCTTAGATCCGTCTGGCATTCTGCATCTGCAAATATTTAATTATTAAAAATTACGTTCAGAAATTCTATAAATAAATAAATAGTATTTTTATTTATTATTATTTTACCTTTGAATCGTTCGTTTTCAGGGGCTGGTAAGCTTTCTTCACAGAGCTCATCTTCCAGACTGTTGGCCTCCTCCTCAGTGGCAGTGCAGAGAAGCTTCCAGGCCTTAGCTCTTTCCCTGCGCCGGAGGGATGCTTCTGTTTGTGGCCACTCGTTACTTCTTTGGTACCCCAGGTTAACAGTGGGGGCCCAGTCTTGGGAATGTACATCACCTGCTGCACTCGGACAACCTAAATATAAGACACCACTTTAAAGTAAAACACGTAAATGCCTTTCCTAGCACTAAGCTAACCGCTAACAACATTAGCATTCTAATCGGATTTTTTCTGGGAACAACCAAGTGTTGAACCACTACACAAGCTAGGGCATAACATATCTTACCTGTCTTTCTAGTTACTGTCCAATAAAATATCTGAAAATATGATTTAAACGATACGACCCTTACCTGTAACAAAGTGGTCGCTGCAGACTCTCGTCAGTTTCTGCACCTCCTGTTTTTAGCCGTAGGTTGTAATCCACGTTTGTCGTCTTTTTTCTGTAAGTTTTTTTAAATTAATCCCCTTGTAGCATACTACTTTCGGAACACGAAAATAACTTTTATCTATCTCTCGATTAGAGCGGTTGCAACAACCGTAAACGGCACAGAATTTAGGCATGTTGATGCTGAATCAGCAACAGAAGCTCCTGCCCCGCATCTGCATTCTGTGACGTCACTGCTACGTCATCTGAAACCCAGCAATTTGTCCTACTCAACGTGTTCTTTATTTATATGTGATGCCTTGAAACAAAAGTCTATAATTATGATATTATAGAAAATACATGTTCTTACTCATTTAACTGCAGACGTATTGGCCCATGCTGCTCTCTAAATGTGTGATAGGCCAGCCTTAGTACATGGCCAGCCTTAGTACATAGGGGTTCAAACAACAGCCCGCAAATCCAGGATGGTCAGTGGCACAGAGGATGTGAGGTGCTAGGGGATTCAGACTGAGCAAGAGCTGCATGAAAGGTTCCAGTTCCTGACAGCACACACTTTGGATGACTTGGTCCATTGGTACACAGTGTCCACACTGACACCTGAGTATGCATTACATAATGAGGAGAAAAAGTAATGAAAATTATGGTGTGATCTCGAGAGATTTTTTACACATATTTAAATAAAATTAGGTTTATTTGTATTTAAATGCAGCAATAATATTAGACATGGGATTTGCAATGTTCATAAATTGCAAAAGTCCCAAATTGGATCTGAAAAAAATGTTTAGGGAGCTAAACATTAGGCTAATGTGGTTAAATCCATCAGTGGTATAATTAATGCTGTATCTGTATATTTAGGCTATATATAAATATAAACCATTTTTAGCTTTAGGTAGTATATATCTAGAAGGTATTTGGCTAGATATTTGATGTAATAGAGATGACATATTTCTGTCAAAACAACTTCACATTAAAAAAAAAATTTTACCAGTTAGCATTTAAAAGTCTGTGCATTTTCATGTTCCCACGTTTCAATAGCTCTTCTTTCACCATTTAGATTAGCTCTGTTACTTCTGTTTTCACTTCTAGCTGCTGGCTCAAAACTATAAGGCTGTGGACCTTCAGTATTGATCCTCCTGTATCCGATCTCATATTCAGGATCTGTCGCCTCCTCCTGGTGCGACGCCATATCTTTCTTAGCTAAAGCACAACCTTTCCCCTCCTGTGATGTCACTTCCGGTTTACTACTGAGGGTGCTATTTTTAGACAGAGTAGCGAGGGAAGACAAAAAGGGTAGTAGCACATTTTATTTTGAGATATGAAACGTATTTTTGATGAAAATTGGAGTTTTAGACATGTTAGGTTGAAAAGGCAACTACATGTGTTTAAAGTGAAAGATACACTTTAAAGCACTGAATGTTCACTCTTGCGCATGCACAGGTCGAGAGTCTTATCACATGGTCACGTGTGACCCCCGGGCACCGGTAAGTCTATTAGTGCATTAACAGAGTAACCGAGTTTTCGACAGCTCGAGTGCTTTGACTTCTATCGAGGCTTTTTTGTCCAACTCGGGTACCCGTAGTGACGTCACATTTCACATTTCACAGCGCGCGGGGGAGCTTTTAGCTTTTAGTAGACGCTACAAAATGGATTCCTGTGTGCGCACGGATGTTAATGGAGCAGGCCGTCTTGTCAAAAAGGTAAAACAGTTTATAATTTTATAAAATGCGCTACTTCGTGTTGACTTTCTTTGTAGTAGATTGTGACAGCAGAGGGCAGTGTTGCAATGCAGGTCCCATATACAGTATAACACGGCCAAAACGGCTTCCTCTCTCTCGTTTCACAAACAAAAAAAACAAATATTCATCTCTCTAAAGCTACCAAAAATCTATAAACACAATCTCTAAAAGTAAACCTAAATTGCACAGCTGCAGGCGGTGGTACGGTGTGGCTGTAGCCCCATTTGTTTTTAAGTTTCGGTTTTCATCGCCTTACTTTCACTTTTAATATTATTAATATAACTAATAGTTTTGTTTTTCCTGTGACTTATGTGCAGTATGATAAATGATAGGAGCATAATAAATGCTCCCAATGCTTTGTTGGTCTTTTTTTTCTTTTTGTAAAGACGTTTTTAGGCATTTATATTTATTTATTTATTTTGCATCGTAAGACACTGTGACGTCATCGGCTACTCGAGCGTCGTTCGAGTTTTTTTATG
The DNA here is from genome assembly GCA_038048925.1 of Garcialebias charrua. NCBI lineage: Eukaryota > Metazoa > Chordata > Actinopteri > Cyprinodontiformes > Rivulidae > Garcialebias > Garcialebias charrua. The sequence goes on from JBBPBX010090821.1 coordinate 11,133, forward strand.
TTAATGTCGAGGTTAAAAATTATGTACTCGTTCAACCCCTAAAGTCTATATAGTCACGTGACAAATTCAGCTCAGTCCCTTTTCATCTTCTAACATGCAGGTTGCATAAGTGGTAAGACTTTTGATTATTGCTCGTCACTGGTAGCCTCGAGACAGAGCTGTGATGATTTTCTCGCCCTCCAGAGGATGCGTAAGCTCTACATTGATACAACTTTGTTCTTTGATTGGTGGTAAGTTTTTTTTTTCTTTTAATCGACGCGGCGCGTTTGCCTCCCGCGTCGATTTTCCTGTTGCTGGTACGGCGTTAGCCAATCCAGCTTGTTGCTTAGCCGTATCGGCATGTATTGTGGCTGGCAGCCATGTTCGTTTTGCCTTTAGTTGATTGAATTGCAGCGGTTTTTGGGTTTGTTTTTCGTTACATTGTGCAGCAGTGTTTGGCTTGCCTATGTTTTTCAATTGCAGCCGTTTTTCGGGCTTGCTTTTTGTTACATTGTACAGCCGTGTTCAACTCGCCTATACTGAAGTGCTGAATCAAATGTTTCATGAAGGTTTACCACATACATTTTTTCCTGTTTAATCTACAATTTACATGAATAGCAGCATTGTAGTGTCCTATTGACCTGCAAGTTTCATTAGCATTACCAGTAGATTTACAACCAGTGGTGGGCAACGCTAATCAAAAAATTAGTTCCACAATTTCTAAAACGCTTATTAATTTTTTTAGGTCCACAATTTCAAAAGCACAAATGTCTTATGAAAATTAGGGGAAGCTAATCTAATCCGCTATTTATATTCGACAATTGGTAGCCGGCAGCGTTATGCAATATTTGCACTACATTGCCAACTGAAAAGTAACTAAAATGATCCTAAAAGGATGAAATTACAAAAATCAAAGGATTTATTTAATACTTTACGTACATATATTCTATTCGGCCACAAAATTAACAAAAAAGAGAATGATCTTTTAATCCCTAAAACCACTTTTAAATCTCAAATACACGGGTGTGTTCGCCACCGCATTTATACATAAAAGTAACCAAAATACATTAACGACTCACCGTCGAGTGGTCGACACAAAACACACAAAATCCTCCGGCCGCGTTAATTTGGCTTGAAACAGCGGGGTTCTCTGCGGATTTATCCAAGAAACCCAGCACAACCAGCTAGCCACAGAATTAGCCCCCGAGTTCACCTCTGACCCGGAAGATGTCAAGATGGAATAGTCCATTTTTAGTAGGGGGATAAAGAAATCGACCGGTTTTTGTATTGCGTATTTAATGATCGTTTTCATCGTAACTATAATTATTTTTATGTTAAATGTACATTAACAAGCAGGATCAATGTTAGGGATGTAGGTGACTGGCCGGGGCGCGGCGGGGCCGGTGCCCCTGCTGATTGGGATCCCCAGGCAACGGCATCATTTGCCTACATGGTAGATCCGAGTCTGTTCTCCGCTCTGCTCCCTCCCCCTCCAACCCTCCCTCCTCTCTGCTCTTTACGGTGGGGAAAAAGGTAAAACAAGCAGCTACGGAGCCAGCATAAGAGCTTGTAAATAAGTTTATTGGTTTTTACTGATAGATAATTAGTTATTAGCGGTACTGCATTTTAAATAAAAATAGCACAAATCCGCTTATGAATTATAAAAGTTAGTCAAACCACAAAAACGCTGACAAAAAGTTTAGGTCCACTGTAAGCGGATTAACACTTTAGAGCTCTCTAGCGGTCTGTGCCCACCTTTGTTTATAACCAACATATTCTTGTCAAGTAATGTCACTTTTTTTTTTTCAACACTTTATTTATAAGATTTTCAAGTACATTTATATATAAAAAATAAAAAGACAAAACAAAAACAATTAAAGCTGCAAGCAGCATTGAGGCCCTCGCAGCTTAGCGCCGCTCCGACCTTATTGAGGCGACCGCGCGAGCTCCAGCTCGTCCGCTCGGTCGCCATTTCGAAGTCTCTCGTGTCTACTCCGCACCAGGGGTGCACACGCACAATAAATCTGGTTCAGATCGGATGATGTATCACTGAGATATAACTATAGAAATAATGTAGGGGGCGCACTTGAGTTAAATGTTAGCCCACCATATCAATGTGTCCACAAGGGCTCACTGATGATGCACAATAAATCTGGTTCAGATCGGATGATGTATCACTGAGATATAACAGTTTGAATAATCTAGGGGGCGCTCTGGAGTCACATGTTAAACCACAATATCAATGTGTCCACAAGGTCTCACTGATGATACACAATAAATCTGGTTCAGATCGGATGATGTCTCACTGAGATATAACAGTTTGAATAATCTAGGGGGCGCTATGGAGTTATATGTTAAACCACAATATCAATGTGTCCACAAGGGCTCACTGATTATTCACAATAAATTTGGTTCAGATCGGATGATGTATCACTGAGATATAACTATAGAAATAATGTAGGGGGCGCACTTGAGTCAAATGTTAGCCCACCTTGTCAACGTGTCCACAAGGGCTCATTGATGATACACAATAAATCTGGTTCAGATCAGATGATGTCTCACTGAGATATAACAGTTTGAGTAATCTAGGGGGCGCTCTGGAGTCATATGTTAAACCACAATATCAATGTGTCCACAATGTCTCACTGATGATACACAATAAATCTGGTTCAGATCGGATGATGTCTCACTGAGATATAACAGTTTGAATAATCTAGGGGGCGCTCTGGAGTTATATGTTAAACCACAATATCAATGTGTCCACAAGGGCTCACTGATGATGCACAATAAATCTGGTTCAGATCGGATGATGTATCACTGAGATATAACTATAGAAATAATGTAGGGGGCGCACTTGAGTCAAATGTTAGCCCACCATATCAATGTGTCCACAAGGGCTCACTGATGATGCACAATAAATCTGGTTCAGAT
>JBBPBX010090822.1:0-14042 GCA_038048925.1 Garcialebias charrua
CTTTATCATGGAGTGTCCTCAGGCAATCTTTGATAAATTCTTTTTTTGAATATCACAAATGATACCTACTGTGCTTTTCCTTTTTCCATATCTGTTTTGCTCTTCATCCATGATGGATGAGAGATGGCCGCGCTGACGAACATGCGTGTTTTGAATTGCAGCAGCTTAACATTCTCTGACCTCTGGATGACTGTGTTTACATGATCACGTTGTATTGGTTTACTGGTGCAATGTTAATAAAAAATCTCTTATCTCTCAAATTCACTATCTATTAATCCTGCAATGCATCATTAATTAAGGCAGTTGCTTTACGTGTATTTGTGAACCCTTCTAAAGTGAAGACTATTCATGCTTTATTAAGGTTTTGTTCATGTTGAATAAATCCTAAATAGCCATAAGTTATTTTTCACTTGTGGAAATCAGACAAAAATCAAAGCAGGAGATGTTGAATACCAAAAACAGGTTTGTATTGACATTTTCTAAAAGTCAATAAAACATACATCTGTCAGTTAGATGTTCCCACCGCTAGTTAGAACGACTCCGTCACGTTTTGCAAAATAAAGAAACCGAGTAGGACTCGCTGCAGAAGAAGCCTGCAGTTTAACAAAACCGAACGTCCACACCGACGAATTAGTCTTTCCTCTCATCAGTGATGTCGTCAGCTTTCTCTTCGCTTGTGAAACTTTGTTCAGTCACATTCTGACGGTCATGAGCACTCGTTTGACTCGTTTTGAAGCGAAAACAACGCGCTTTGGAGACTAGCTTAGCTTTTAGCCTGCTATCGCTAACGCCTGCTGTTGGAGTGAGCGCTGCGTAACAACGACGTCACCACGCACGTTTTGTGTCACAGCTTTTTCTGTCCGGGCGGGTTGTTGAAGCAGCCGTTTCAACACGAACAGAAAAAGAAAAACGTCAGTGAAACGTTGTAAAATCCTATCATTTGATTTGTGACCAAAATGTTTTGCACTACTTTTCTTTGACACAATTTTTGCCACTTTAGTGACCTGCAGTGATGCCAGGTGAGAAATGTAGGATTATCGTACTAGAGCCCTAAAATTATCGTATTTTGAGGGAAGTTATCGTACACCCGTCATAAACAAAATAACAAGTATGCTCTATAGTCACTTTGTTGTTGAATAGCGTCTAACAGGCACTCACAGCTTTGTGGCGTCAGTACTGGTGGGAACCATAGACATTAATACGCATTACTAGCTATGTTTCCATCCAATTTAAATTCGATTTTTGAGCGAATTTTAGAAAATTTCGCTAAAATGTAAATTAAAATTATGAGGATCAGAAGTGTTTCCATTAAACTGGCTTGAAGCGCATCTGCAATGCCACGCAAAGCGTCTCTACGTCAGACGTCAGCGTCATTACGTCACACGTCAGCGCCATACGTCAGACGTCAGCGTTACGCACTTCCACAGTAAACAGGAAGTAGCGTTTGAAAACAGACATCTCGGCAAAATGGAGAGAATATTTCAGGTATGTGTTGCTATCGGGCAAGTTGTATTTATTCTGTCATGCCAACTAGTTTTAGCGATGTTACATGTTGTCCGGAGCGGAAACAGCTGATCAGTCACGTGACGTGAATGTTCGCTGCGGCAGAACTGAGTCGGCTAATCTGTTTCCATCTGTCGTTTAGCCGACTCAGCTCTGAATCGACTCCCCAAAAACTACCTCAAGCGAGCGTATAAACTTTAGAGCGACTTAGAGGAAGTTAACTCGAATTATGCCGTTTCCATTTAGCTTTTCTGATGCGATGCTTCATAATGCGCACCTAGAAACCTTGATGGAAACACGCCTATTGTGACATAACATTCTGTATCTGTTAAATAATTTAAATAATATATGAGTCTGGTGAAGACCTGCTCTATATGAAAAGTGCCCTGAGATGTCAGATGATTCAACTCTCTAATGAAATTGGCCTGAATTGATCAAAAGTCTTGGTAAAAAGGGGAGATTTGTGCAATTATGACAATTTTTTAATGTGATTTAGAGCCAGGAGTGATGAGGGGATTGTTCCTGTCAGTATGAAGGAACAGGTGAGCTGTTCCAACTGTGTGTGAACAAGCATTAGTAATATAAACACTTTCTAAACAACAGTAGTGACTCATTATATTTTTATCATTAAAAGTAAGATAATAAATGCATAAAGCAATGAAAGGGAATAGTATGACAGAAATATGAAATAAACCTGCATATTTTGCCATTGAAAATATATTAAGAGTCAGAGAGTCTTTATTGTCATTTGCACCGCATGTAGTACATGTGATGAAAACGAAATTATGTACACGGGGTCCCAGTTACATCCAACAACAACTACAAGAGAAACAACAAATGCAAGAGAAAAACAGTAATAACATTCTAGGATTAACTAAGAGAAGCATCAGCTAGTAATACTCTAAGCCCTAATGTAGTAGAAAAACATCGTTATAAACAGCAGCACGAACATGAGTCATTATGAGCAGATGGTCACAGGTGAAACGCAGCAACAAGAAACAGATCAGCATCAACATGATGTGATATTTTGCAGTGTTTATTCTTGTTATTTATTTATTCATGAGTCTGACAGCCTCAGGGTAGAAGCTGTTCCTCAGTCTAGTGGTTCTACATTTGATGCTCCTCAACCTCCGTCCTGAGGGGAGTGGGGCAAAGAGCGAGTGTGCTGGGTGAGTGAGATCCTTCATGATGCAGGTGGCTCTTTTCCTGCACCTGGAGGTGTAAACGTCCGCGATGGTGGGGAGTCTGACTCCAACAGACTTCTGTGCAGCCTTCACCACTCTCTGTAGAGCTTTCCTCTCTTCAACTGTGCAGCCTCCATGCCACACATTGATGCTGGAGCACAGGACGCTCTCCACTGCACACCTGTAGAACGAGGTGAGAACTGGGCTGCTCAGACCAGCACGTCTCAGCCGTCTGAGGAAGTAGAGTCTCTGATGACCTTTCTTGATCAGGCTGGTGGTGTTGTTGCTCCAGCTGAGGTTATCATTCAAGTGTACACCCAAGTATTTGTAGCTGGAGACCACTTCCACTGCAGACCCACCCATTTTCAGTGGGGCGTGGGTGTGTTTGTTCCTCCTGAAGTCCACAATCATCTCCTTTGTCTTCTTCACATTCATGTGAAGGTTATTCTCTTTGCACCAGCTCTCCAGGTGCTCCACCTCCTGTCTGTAGCTGGACTCATCATTGTTTGTGATGCAGCCCACCACAGCTGTATCATCTGCAAACTTAACAATATGACAGCCTGGAAGTGTGGCTGTACAATCATATGTGAGCAGAGTGAACAGAAGGGGGCTCAGCACACATCCTTGGGGAGAGCCAGTGCTGAGGGTTATGGTGGAGGAGGAGAAGTTGTGGATCTTCACGGACTGTGGTCTGTTTGTTAAGAAGTCTAGTACCCAGTTACAAATAGAGGGGCTTAGTCCAAGTGTAGATAGTTTGTCTATCAGAGTTTGGGGGATCATGGTGTTGAAGGCAGATGTGAAGTCCACAAAGAGCAGACGCACGTATGAGTCCTTCTGATCCAGGTGGGTGAGAGCAGTGTGGACCACGGAAGAAATGGCGTCCTCTGTTGATCGGTTCTCACGGTATGCGTATTGATGAGGGTCCACGTTGGTGTTCACGGTTTTCTTTATGTGGGACATGACCAGTTTCTCAAAACATTTAGCGACCACCGGGGTGAGAGCCACCGGTCTATAGTCATTCAGACCAGTCACTGTGGAGCTCTTTGGAACTGGGATGATGGTGGCAGTCTTCAGGCAGGTGGGAACTGACTCCAGTGAAAGTGAGGTGGTGAAGATGTCAGCCAGCACCTCACAGAGCTGGTCTGCACATTCCTTCAGAACTTTCCCTGGGATGTTGTCTGGTCCAGTTGCTTTATGGGGATTAATCTTTCTGAGACTGCCTCTCACTTCTGCTGCGGTCACTCTGAGATGCTCTTCATCTGGTGATGAGGTGAGTCTGGTGCTAGCTGGTCTATTTGGATCATCAAAACGTGCATAAAACTTGTTGAGGGCATCAGGCAGGGATGGGTCCCTGGGGCATTGTTTATTCTTGCCTTTGTAATCTGTTATGCATTTAATACCTTTCCACATGCTCCGTGGGTCTTGTGAGGTGAACTGTCCCTCTATTCTCTGTGCATAAGTGGCTTTGGCTTTCTTAATGCCATCCCTCAGTTCTTTTTTCCTCATTCTCAGCTCCTCTTTATCTCCTGACTTGAATGCAGTATCCCTGGCTGCCAGCAGGGTGCGCACCTCTTTAGTTAACCACGGTTTTTGATTTGGGTAATATTTGACATGTTTTTTTATGGATACATTTTCAGAGCATGTACTTATGTAGCCCAGGACTGAGGAAGCATACAGCTCCAGATCAACTGAGCTTCCATCAGTGGCTGCTTCTCTGAAAACAGACCAGTTTGTCCTCTCAAAGCAGTCTCGTAGCATGGGGGAACTATCTTGACGCCACAGCTTGATCACTCTTTGTTCCGGTTTTGCCCGTCTCAGCGGGGGTAGTTCTCTTGGAGCCAGAATCAAAGAGCAGTGGTCGGAAGCTCCCAGCGCTGCACGTGTCTTCGCCGTGTACGCCCCCTTTACATTCGTGAAGACTTGGTCTAATGTCTTATCACCTCTCGTTGCTGTGAAGACGTGCTTATGGAAGGCAGGGAGGGAGCCTTGAAGATTTACGTGATTGACGTCTCCACAAACAATGAAAAACCCCTCAGGATATTTACACTGAAGCGAGGTGAGTAGCTCATGAATTTCTCTCTGGGCATCATTAGCATTAGCATCGGGTGCTATGTAGATAGCTGTTATTATTATCACAGCATGGTCGCGAGGAAGATAATGCGGCCGACAATTGGTTAAATCAAAATTAGTTTTCCGTATAAAATGTACTAAATCTTTACAGATTATTGTTCTGATGCAGGCTCAATAAATGTAGTCCTCTGAACAGATTCTTCTTTGTATCCAAAAGACTTCTTCAGTCTGAGGAGCTGTGACAAACTCAGTCATCTTTCCTCCTTGATAGAGAGGAACGATGGTTTGAGAGAGGAGTAAAGGAGGCCATCTTTGTGAAAAGAAACCGTCCATCATTAAACAGAGGTGGATGCCTCCGGATTCAACTGTCCACCTCTCACAATGCTGTTATTGCTAGTATCTTACCGTTCACATAAAATATTTGATAATGTTCTTATGGAAACAATTTTTGAGTAATGTTCATAATGTGTTAATGCTACATGTTTGTCTCAGGCTACTTCTTGTTCTGCCATTAACTCTAAAATAGTTATTGAATAGATTATATATGTAGGTAAAACTAGATGTTGAACAACCCATTAAAATACACCAGAATCACCAAAATGCAGGAAATGGCATCTATTTTATTCAAAATTTTCTGAGAGAGGACCGCCACTGGCAATCTAGCGGCCGGGGGGGGGCGTTGGGGTTGCTCGCCCAGGGCGCCAAATAGGCTAGGACCGCCTCTGGGTACCAGTTTCGTTTTCTGGTTGCTACAGAGGACTCCACAGAACCAGAACGCACACAAAAGCTTCTCTCTGTTAAATAGGATCTAAACCACTGTAGAGCAGGACCCTGAATGCCCACCCAGTTCTCCAGACGAGACAGGAGGATGTGGTGGTCTACTGTGTCGAAGGCAGCGGTTAGGTCCAGCAGCATTAAAACTACTGTACACAGTGACCAGAGTCTGTGGCTAAGAGAATGTCATTGCAAACTTTCAATAGTGCTGACTCAGTACTGTGTGTGAGTTTTAAAACCAGATTGAAACAGTTCAAGAAGGTTGTGGTCATTTAAGTAAGCTGTTAACAGGTTTTACACAATTTTCTCCAAGATCTTTGATACAAAGGAAAGTTTTGAAAAAGGCCTAAAATTGGACATGTCTGTGGAGTCGAGACCGGGTTTTTTTAATCAGTGGTGTCACAACTGCACGTTTAAAACTTGCAGGTACCTGTCCACTTGCCAAGCTACCATTTATGATTCGGGACACAGAAGGAGCCACCGTGTAAACGTGTCGCACCTCCGTATATGTCGCATCTATGCGTCACCGCTGACGCGTCGCGTATGTTACGCGTCACCGCTGACAACCCGAAAATGTGGGCCGGTGTTTTGCCCTGCTGCAAATGGCGGCCACAGTAGCATGCACGGAAGGACTTTAACAAGATTAACACGGTAAAAAAACAATTATTTGTTTGCTGAAAATTATAGCAAAGATGTGTCTTAGCTTAACCTTTCCTTAATTCACGTAATTGTCAAATCAGCTGGATTTAAAAAGTAGTTTCGCTACGAGCACGCGCACGGGTGGGACCGATGCATTTCTTTAAAATTTAGCAAGATAAACACTTAAAAAAAATATATATTTGTTTGCTGACATTATAGCAAAAGTGTTCCTGAGCTTAACCTTTCCTTAATTCACGTACAGTAATGGTCAAATCTGCTGGATTTAAATTGTTTCGCTTTGATGTCTTCCAAACGGTTGCATGCACTGCGAAAATAAATTATAAATAAATCAAATTTTCGCTCAAACATCTCCTAAAGCTAATACGTTGTAAATGTCCATCCAGTGATTACTTTCTGTAAGTTTCATCAAAATCTGTCGTGTAGTTCATGAGCTATTTTGCTAACAACGTAACAGTAGTTCATACCTCCAGAGAGCAAGAGGCCAGGCTGCGACAGAGTGAGTCAGAGCAGAGGAGGCTTCTGTCGGACACATGAGCTGGGAACGGTCGGTGGACCCTAGCGGCCGAAAGTGGTACTGCTCCATTTTTTCGTCAGAATGAATGGAAACTGTCATATCTCAGCCAAAAATTGGTCTAAAAATATGGGAAAAAAAATCCATAAATATGTTGCTTTACCCCATAAGTCGCAGGACATGAAAATTAGTAAAAAACACTGCGACTTATAGGCCAGAAAATATGGTATATATCTATATGGGCCGAGATGGTGTAGAGGCAGGGCAGCCAGCTCAGGACCAGAAGGTCTCGGGTTTGATCCCCGGTCACGGCATACCTCGTTGTGTCCCTGGGCAAGACACTTAACCCAGAGTTGCTCCCAGTAGGACAGGCAACGCCTTGCAAGGCAGTATACCGCTACCGGTGTGTGAATGGGTGGATGGTTGGTACTGTGAAGCGCTTTGGGAGCCCTCAAAGGGGGCTGGAAAGCGCTATATAAGTAAGTTCCATTCACCATATAATTTTTTTAAGGCTTTATAAACCCTCTCAAACTTAATAGTTTCCCCTACCATTATACAAGCAGGGCGCCACGTCCTGTCAACAGAACTGAGTGCCCCGCCTACCGAGCCGAAGCCCCCCACCCCTGTGGCACTGATGTAGCATTAAGCTAGTGGCGCACTAGTGCCGCTGCTTTGGGGCAGTGGATAAAGCAGGCGGCACATATGCTGGAGGCTGAGCCTCTCCACAGGCGTCGCGGGTTCACGTCCCAGACCCGACGAGCTCCTTTCTGTGGTGTCTCCCCCCTCTCTACCGTTTCGCCCTCTCCCTCTCCAATAAAGGCCACTAGCGCCCAAAAATGTAAAAAAAATATATTTTTTAAGCTAGTGGCGCAATAGCTCAAACCGCACTTGAATACTTGGTACAATGCACAGTTCAGATGTGTCTGTCCACCCCCCCGCCCCCCACGACAAAAAAACAGATGAGATGAGTGCCCCGTCATGTTATCTAGGGGAAACACTGCACTTCATATGCTCAAACACTTTGGCGATTGCAATGAAGATGAACGTGCAGTACACAATATAAAAAACTGGGTTTAAAAAACCTGCAATACACTGATGGACTACTGTACAGCAGAAAACATATACCAGTACTTCAGAAAAGGTTTAGATGAAGTTCCAGGTGAAACTCACCAACAGGTTTGGAAGGTTTCTCTGGTTCTGCGGCACCCTCTGCTGGCGCAGGCTGTTGGTCCATTTCCGATTTCTGAAAACACCTCAGGTCAGTTGGGACTCAGTTCTTAATGGTTCTTACAGTAAACTGAGCTCTGAAGTCTCTGCAATGTCTATTTACTCAACATCAATAGTAACTGACATCCTGATACCTGCTCAGGTGGTTCTGGACGATCCAGCTTCTCTTCCTTCACTTCTGCTTCAGAAGTTTTAGTCTTCAAACTCGCTCCAGTCGACTTTTCTTTCCCATCTTTTGGTTGGTTTGCATCTTCAGGAGTTTCTGTCTTCACGGTTTTTACAGGCACTACATTGTCCTCAGGAGTCCCCTTTCTTTTGTCAGTCCTCGCCTCCGGACTCTTGCTGGATGTGGATTTACCCTTTACAGTTTTTCTTCCTGCCGGTTCCTTCTCAGAGTTGTCCACTTCTTTTTCTTCACTCGTTTTGTTTGGGGAGTCCATTTCTGGAATCTGTTCAGACACTTCTGTCTCTGGTGTCTCTGTGACAGTCTTCCTGTCTGAGTGTTTTTCAGAAGCGGTCTCCAAGATCTCAGTTGTCTCTTCTGGAGTCGGTTTAGACCTGGTCCTTCTTGAGTGAGCTTGATTGGAATGATCTTTCTCTGGAATATTTTTGGACCTTGTTCTTCGGTTCGAAGACTTTACACATGTCTTTGTCTCTGGACTCTCGTCGGTCTTCGTCTCTGGCGTCTCGTCGGCCTTCGTCTCTGGCGTCTCGTCGGCCTTCGTCCCTGGCGTCTCGTCGGCCTTCGTCTCTGGCGTCTCGTCGGCCTTCGTCTCTGGCGTCTCGTCGGCCTTCGTCTCTGGCGTTTCGTCGGCCTTCGTCTCTGGACTCTCGTCGGTCTTCGTCTCTGGAGTCTCGTCGGTCTTCGTCTCTGGAGTCTCGTCGGTCTTCGTCTCTGGACTCTCATCGGTCTTTGTCTCTGGAGTCTCGTCGGTCTCCATTTCCCGACACTCCTCAGGTGTCTCAGACTCTGCAGGTTTTTCAGGGGAATCTTTCTCCAAAGTCTTTTTGGACCTTGTCTTTCTGTTTGACGTCTTCGTCTGTGGAGTTTTTTTGGACCTTGTTTTTCTAGCAGGTGTGCTCTCCAATGTCTCTTTCTCCTGAATTTTTTCGGGCGTCTCCATCTCCCATGTCTCATTGGTCTTTTTCTCCTCAATTGTTTCAGGCATCCCTAGCTCCAGGGTAGTTTCAGACCCAGTCTTTTGATCTGCAGTTGTCTCTGTCTCCATATCTAGAATTTTGTTGTTGCTAGACTTGTCCAGTCTTTCACTCTTCCTGGTACCCACGGTGTTGCCTTCGCTCTTCTCCTCGTCTGACAGGACAGTCAACCTGTAAACAGAAGGCAGATCAGTGATGCCTGACAACCAACAAGAAGAGAGTGGAGAGAGGTTCTGACCCATCGGTGAGCCTGGAATATTCATGAGACAAGCAGCCAATCAGTCTGGTTCCGTTGATGTAGACGGGTTCGGAGTCCAGGACTTGGACAGCCCTCTGAGCCTCTGAAGGAGTCAACATCTCGATGAAACCCTGAAATAAAGTTAATTTATCTGTAAGTTTGACCAAATCCGAACCCAACAGTTTCTTGCGCTTTACTGAAAGGTTCTAACCTGCTGCCGGTCCTGCACCAGGAGGTAACGGACCACCGCCCCAAAACCTCTCATCACTTCGACAAACTCCATGTCGGTGTAGTTCTGCGGCATCGTGCTGAAGAAAATAACTCTGCTGGATTCTGAGGACTGCAACCAGAAACTCAGTCTGAGTTTTTACTCATTGTTCTGACCCAACCTAACTGGCTCTAAACACCAGATCCACCAAATCTGATTTCTGAAGACTCACCTCTCCCTGATCCTCACTAGCTTCACCTGCAACAGACAGGAACTTCAGAACCTGAAGGAACTTTTGAACCAAACGTTATTTTACAGTTTTCTGTTTGCCCACCTTCATCGTCACAGCCCACTTCATCCAGAGTGATGCAGTTCTCCAAGTCCATAGGGAAATCAGACTCCTTCACGCAAACAAAACAAAAATCCTGAATTTTTCTCTTCTACGCTGAAAACAACCATTTTATCTTCTTTAACTCTTAAACATTGCAAAGTTTGTATTTAAACCAGTCACGGGCCCATGTGACATTCTGACAGAATGAGAACAGAAACCAGTGTCCTAATTTTAAAACTAAAATTTAATAATCATGTAAAAATCCAGATTGTCTGTTCTGGTCAATCCTTAACCCGCCTGCTGCCATTAGGTCATAATGACATGGGTGAAAACTTAAGAAGTAAAACTGGCTGAATTATAACCATTTGTGTATTTTCTCCTATAGTTAATGAGCTGAAAGTTCATTTTAGAAGTTTTGGATGTTCTTACCTCATCTGCTGTGTCTGCAGCTTCTTCACGTTCCTCCTCATTCCTCAAACTGCTCCTCTCCTCCATCTCTTCAGTCTCAATATTCTCCTTCTCACCAACCACTTCATCGTTCTCACCAGCCACTTCATCCATCACGATTATTTCCTCCTCCCTCTGATCATCACTGTCTATGCTCATCGCCATCTCTTCTGTGAATTACCAACTTGTTTAATTTTTTTCCAAGCATCGTTTTCAAACTGATCTGCTCAGTTTTTGTTTCTACCTCGTTCAACTGAGTCAGCTTTCTCTTCAGGATGGTTGGCTTCCTCTTTGCTCTCCTCTTCAAGACATTTTGCATAGTCATCCTCCAACTTGTCCTCTGCAATCACCTTCATCCCCTCGATGTCACCATCGTCTGCAGCAAACCTGAAGGAACAGACACTTTGACTCAGAAAACGAACATGTTCAAACTCACGTTTGAAGCTAAACAACTCACTTTTCTTCATCACCCATCTGCTTTTCATCTGCAGCATCAGGTGCTTTGTTAGCGGAGTCGTGTTCAGGCTCACCTGCAGATTTGCTCTCCGTGTCTGTAGGCAGAAAATTATCATCATGTGACACAAATCATCAGTTATTCTCAATGGCAGGCGAACGAGCATGAGCAGATTTACTTCAAGAACTCTTGTCAGGATGAAACAAACCGTCTGATCATGATCAAGCCCAGGGTTTCTGCAGGTTTCAACAACTCAAATTTAAGACTTTTTAAGACTTTTTAAGACCAGTATGAATCAAATTTAAGACCTATTCACAACATATGTACACGACAGAAATGTACAGAAGAAATGCATAGTTACTAAATTACTTGAAAAGTAACTTTATTCAAAAAACGAAATGAACACATTTTACATGCAGTGTTGTTGATAATGGAGAACAAAAACATCTAGCCATGAGGTTGAAGATGCTTGTATGTGGACTACATAAATCTGAGCTCCTCTCCCTTAGCAAGAATCTCCTCCTCAATGTTCTTCAGCTCAGCTGCTTTATCCTTGCTAGCTCTCCTCAGAACGTTTGACTTTGTTATCAGCTGAGCCATCTGACTGCCAGCCTTGCCTTCAGCCTGCTCTGCAAATTTGTCTGCATCTTTGGAAAGGGTTTCAGCAACCGCTTGTACTGTGGTCCTCCTTTTTTTTTAGTTCCTGCTGCCTTTCTTTTTTTTTTGTTCCTGTTGCCTTTCTCTTTTGGCTCTGTGCAAAAGACTCCTTTCTCTCCGTTTCAAGATGAAGACGGTATCTGGTCCTGGCTGATGCCACTGAGTTCAAGAGTTCTTTTGTGAGAGGGACTTTGGTAACGCCTCCATGTTGAGTGATATAGTCACATACAGTATAAGTCTCTGTGCTATTACAGTGTCCAGCTGCTTGGTTTTGGTGGTTCGATTCAGGCTTTCATCGAACATGAGCACAAACGGTCCAGTCACTTTGGAAATTAGTTCTCTTTTTATAAAGTCTGCTAGTCCAAAGCGGGTAATGTATGCGGGTAATGTATGCAGTTTTATCTTTTCCACACTTAAATGATTTGGCGATGTCAGAGTCTGGAAACATCGTTTGAAACAAGTCTCCAATGTTTTCATTTGCGCTGTATGAGTGATGTTTAGTTATCACGTGGAGAATCCAGAGAACCTCCGCTCATAATGTAGCCTCAGTGACGCTCATTTAAGGATCTTTCAGTCAGACTGCTGCTTGCTGTGGTGTGCATGATGTGATTCCATCATGAAGGCTGTCATTCATTGTTTGTTGTTGTTTTCTGGAATGAGAGTTTATATGTATTATAGCATAATTTACAGCAACTCAAGAAACGACTTGTTTCACTTACAGTGCTAGGTTAAACACACACAGACACACACAAATATAAAATACTAATTACACACACTTGAGTAGATGAAATAAATTACTGTAATTCCTGTTTAAATGCAATTCATCCTTCCATACAATGCCATGTCTTCAGACTTTGCCAGCAAATTAAAAGTTGAAGCTAAATCATTAAATTATTACCATCTTTGTGTTGGATTTATTTATAAATCACATTTAAATACTGCTTGTACCGTTACATTAAAAATAAAAACACACATTCTCTGTCACTGTCACAGCTAAGAAACAAGCAGCAGCTTCAGGTACCAGACACTGACATTATGTTTTCTCACTTTGAAACACAACAAATGTGGTTTAATGTAGAGACTTACCTGCTGCTCTTCCTTCATCGTGGTGAAGTTAGTTTACGACTCCGTCATGTTTACGTTTCATCCGCGTGGTTATCTCGTGTCGCGTCGTCACTTTTCAAAGCTGTATGTTGCGCAGTTTTTTTATCTTTATGAAGCGTCAGGTGCTCCCTGACTTGGGTCAAACAGTTTTCTCTGCGTTGCGTCGGTCATTTGTAAAATAGACTTTGAAAACACTGTCTCTGTTCTACTGTCGCCTCCCCCCTCGCTCTGTTCAAGCCACACACACAGCGTGCTGCAGAGTTGTTGTTTTTTTACTTTATTCAGTCAGCCAGCTTTGACAACACTCTACCGGTGAACAAAACAGCTCTGCAGCGCTGTGAAAGAAGCATATCCGCGCGTTGTTGCAGCCCTAGCTGCAATACGTCACGTTTGTCACATAGCTCACGTAGGAAGCATTTTTTTTAGCGCTTGAGGCAGGATTACGACGGCGCACGAAATTAAGACCTCTTCAAAAAAAAAATTAAGACTTCAACTCAATAATTCAGCAAATTTAAGACTTTTTTAGGCATAAAATCGAGATTTTGAAATGTTTGACTTTTTAAGACCCCGCGGAAACCCTGAAGCCTCAACATAAAAAAAACTTTTAAAAAACTACAGCTACCAGTACTACTTAAAATGGAAAAAACAAAACAGAATCCAGAAGTCTGAGAAAAAACTGATTCCAGAGGATAAGAGGATCGGGATCAGCCAGGAGCTGCTGATCATAGGTGGGCCCGTTTCCAGAAAAGTAGCAGTTTTGCTGCTCTGGAGTATAAAGGTGTGTGTTAGCACAACACCGAGGCAGATACGCATCAGCAATGGCCTCAGAGAAGCAACTGTTGCTGCCCATCAATCAGGAGAGAGGCAAAGGTAATTTCCAAACTATTTGGAGTCCATCATTCTACAGAGAAAGTTTATTCACAAGTGGAAAACATTTAAGACAGCTGAGAATCTTTACACAAAATTAACCCCAAAGGTCAGACTGTGCAATACTAAGAAATGAGCTCAATCTCAGAATCTACAGGCCTCGACATTAATTCATTCACCTTTATTTAGACAAGTCATTTAGACAAGTCACAAGTCACAAGACTCATTTAGACAGACAAAAAGTCATGAAACTGGACACATTAGGAAATGGAGGTGAAAAAAAATTCTAATAAAATCTTTAATCTTTCCTGAGAAAAAAAATTATAATATAAAAAAACACCTCGCACAAATAAGCACATAGTGACGTAGACATTCTGTGGGGGGAGGGGGCAAGAACGGTGAGCAATATCCATAGACGCTCTCGAGGGCACTGTAAGAGTTCTGATAAGGATGGAATAATCAGCCAGCTCCCTCCAGTGAAACATTTTCGAGGGATGTCGGGGAATAGCCAAAGTCAACGCTAATGAGAATCCAAGAGTCCTGAAAGGATGACAGAATGTTTATTCAGCTGGTTCACTCTGGTTGACGGTGAAATTCCCCGATGGGCGGGGTTGAGCGTCAGATAACACGTCCTCCAGGCGTATTCAGA
>JBBPBX010090823.1:0-14042 GCA_038048925.1 Garcialebias charrua
GGGCGGAGGAAAATCCGGAGGCCTTGGTTCGGGACTTCTTTCAAAAACAGCTAAAGTTGCCGAGTGAAACCATTAAAGCAATTACTTTTCATCGAGTTCACCGCCTCGGGGCTAAACGGCCTGGGAACACTAGACCGCGCCCGATAATAGCTAAATTCGAACATTATAAACAAAAGGAACAGGTTAAAAGCCGAGGTAGGGAACTACGTGGGACACATTTTAGTATGAACGATCAATATCCTGCAGAAATCCTGAGCAGAAGGAAAGTACTATTCCCGATAAGAAAGAAAAATATAAGCGAAGGAATAAGAGCTAACATCTCCGTGGATAAACTCTATATAAACGGTCAGCTGTTTAGAGATCCAGAAACTACTCCTTGGCTTTATTAGCCATATGATCAAGGTAAGAACTATATCGGTTGCTAATATTGATTAATATTATTAAATATAGTATTTGTTAATATTACTTACCAGATATATTTAATTTTTTTTCAGCACAGCTCGGTGGTGGGACACACTCAGATAGTGGTGATACACAAGGTGGGATGACACTTGATGTGGTAAGAGGGTGTTTTTGTTGTTTTTTCTTATCTGAATTATGTTTCCATGTATATCATTTCTCTTTGTTTTCTTGTCTATATTTTTCTAACTCAACAATTATCAGCGCACAAGCACAAGGGTTCACACACGTCTTTGTATATCCATACAATTACTTTATGAATGAAAACTTCCCTGATTCATTTTCAAAAGAAACAGCAATTACTTTATTTAAAAATCATATATAGTTATTCATTAAGGGATATGTTTTTGTCTGGATATATTACTATCTTATATATTTCAGATAATGGGTGTGGTTTAGCTATATTATCATTAGCACAGGTATGGGTACCTTAGGGTTTGTCACATGGAACATTAATGGAGCCGGTAGCCAACGTAAAAAATATAGAATTTTTAACCAGATTAAAAGATTAAAGGCAGATGTTGTATTACTCCAAGAAATTCATAAATTGGCCTCAACTGTGGAGGAGCTTAAATCTTCAGAGTTTCCTAATGTATTCTCAGCATGTTATAATTCAAGACAAAGAGGGGTGGCAATTTTAATACATAAAAATGTTAACTTCACAGTATTAGATCAGGTTATAGACCCGCACGGTAGATATATAATATTAAAGTTATCAATATTTAGACAAAATTATTGTATTGTTAGCATATATGGACCGAATGTAGACGACGCAGCTTTTTTTCATGATTTTTTTTCCACCCTATCAAATCACATGGATTCCTCACTGGTGATGGGAGGTGATCTCAACTTTGGTTTAGATGACAAATTAGACAGACTGAATGCAGCGGGAACTCAACGCAGTTGGCAATCTATAAATATAGTTAAACAGTATATGAATGATTATGGGCTCTGCGATGCATGGCGTTGTTTTCACCCTGATAGCAAAGAATATTCTTTCTTTTCACATGTGCATCACTCATATTCTCGTCTAGATTATTTCATAGTAAGCAATTCATTGATGACAAACATTTCAGACACTAAGATACACCCTATTGCTGTCAGCGATCATGCACCAGTTACTGTAAATTTAGATTTAAAAAAAACAACAACAAAAAATATAAATTGGAGATTAAATACATCACTGCTACAAGAAGAAGAATTTTTGCAATATTTTAAAAAAGAATGGGCATCGTATCTAGAGTTTAATGACTTGCCAGGAACTTCAGCATGTACACTTTGGGAGGCTGGGAAAACAGTCATGAGAGGTAAAATAATATCCTATTCAACAAATAAAAAGAAAAAAGAAAATAAACGTATTGATGAATTAGAGAAATCCATTAAATTGTTAGAAGGTCTACAAGGTGAGGAAACACATCAAAAGCTACGCAAATTAAAATTAGAACTAAATGAATATATTGATAAGAAAAATAAATTCTTGATACAAAGACTTAGATTAGATCATTTTGAATACGGTAATAAATCAGGGAACTTTTTAGCTAATCAACTCAAATTAAACAAAGAAAAAACATCTATATATGGTATTAAAGATGAAAATGGAAATATATTTTATGATGAGGGAAAAATAAACGATGTTTTTAAAGATTTCTATAAAACTCTATACACTCCACAAATAAATCCATCTAATGAGGATATTAATGAATTCTTGGAGAAAGTAACACTTCCAAAACTAGATATTAGTCAGTCATCAAAACTAGACTCACCATTAACATCAGATGAGCTCCATGAAGCAATTAAAAGCATGCCTAATAAGAAATCTCCAGGTCCTGATGGCTATCCAGTGGAATTCTATAAAGAATTCTGGGATATACTGGAACCGATATTCTATAGAGTGCTACTTGAGTCAGAAGGAAATGGCAGGCTACCAACACATATGAATTCAGCTAACATTAGTCTCTTATTAAAATCAGGCAAAGACCCAGTATTACCTACCAGTTATCGTCCAATTTCTCTTATTAATGTAGATGTTAAAATAATTTGTAAAGTCTTATCAAAAAGACTAGAGAAGATAACTCCTGTTATTATACATCCAGACCAAACCGGATTCATAAAGGGAAGACACTCGAACACAAACACTCGCAGATTATATAATGTAATAGAGTATTCGTATTTTAAAAATATTGAAACAGCTATTTTTTCTTTAGATGCTGAAAAAGCATTCGATAGAGTAAATTGGAATTTTTTATTTGCTACCTTAAATAAATTTGGTTTTGGGAATTACTTCATTAACTGGTTAAAAATATTATATAGTTCACCAACAGCGTGCGTCAGGACAAATAATCAATTATCTTCAAGCTTCTGTTTACAGAGGGGCACCAGGCAAGGTTGCCCACTTTCACCAGCATTATTTGCTATTTTTATTGAACCTTTAGCAGCAGCAATAAGGCAAAGTGCTGATATTAAAGGAATAAAGGGTAGAAACATAGAACATAAAATTAGTCTTTATGCTGATGATGTTTTGCTTTTTCTTGAGAACTCAGGAAACTCAATATCTAATGTTAT
This sequence comes from Garcialebias charrua, assembly GCA_038048925.1. Lineage (NCBI taxonomy): Eukaryota > Metazoa > Chordata > Actinopteri > Cyprinodontiformes > Rivulidae > Garcialebias > Garcialebias charrua. The sequence goes on from JBBPBX010090823.1 coordinate 3,022, forward strand.
CAAGTTAATAAACTCATTCTCAAAAGTTTCTGATTACTCTATAAACTGGACAAAATCTACAGTTCTTCCAATAAATTGCGTGTTTAATAATTCTCTTAATGAAAGACTGCAATCAGGTAACATTAAATATTTAGGTGTTAATATCTCTCCTAAATTAGAGGATTTAATAAAATTAAATCATATCCCATTATTAAAGAAAATTGAAGACGATCTTACTAGATGGAGATCTCTACCCATATCACTTATGGGAAGAGTTGCCTCAGTAAAAATGATGGTGCTGCCGAGAATAAATTATTTATTCTCAATGATTCCAAATAAACCTTCAACTGAATGGTTTAAGTCCCTGGACTCTTCTATATCTAAATTCCTTTGGAAAAATAAAACTCCACGTATTAGTTTAAAAACATTACAGAAATCTAAAGATACCGGAGGATTAGAACTTCCAAACTTTTATTACTACTATTTAGCCAACAGGTTACAATATATATCAAAGTGGTTAAAACCGAATGCACTAGATGAAACTTGGATAGATATAGAACAAACTTTATGTAATAATATTAGGATTTCAGATCTACCATTTATCAGTACAGATTTAAAAAGACATGTCTGCTTTAAGAGCATCAATATTGGCTCATCTCTGACAGCATGGTGGGAGTATCTGAAAATGACAAAGTCTTCACTACTCCCATGCAGACATACACCTCTCTGGAACAATCCTGACATTCAACAAGAAAATAATATGTTAAATTTCTCAGGTTGGAGAATGAAAGGTATTGAATGTCTGGAACACATATTTGAGGGTATAGACTTTATTCCATTTAATAAATTAATAATACAATATGGCATTGATAATAAATATTTCCTACAATACCAACAAATTAAGTCAATTGTAAAAAAGAAATTTAAGCTTAATAAAACAGTGTTGGAAACACCAACATGTGTGTTAGAGTTTATTAATTTTCAACCACCCAAATTATTATCTAAAATATACAAAAAATTGTCTAGAATCGATGACTCGATAGCACTACCTGTTGAAAAATGGGAGTCAGATTTATCAATCAACTTTGAACAAAAAATTTGGTCTCAAGTATGTTCAAATACTTTTAAATTGACTAGAATCTCCAATTTACAATTAATACAATATAAGGTTCTCTATAGAGTACATTATACAGGTCAGCGAATGTTTAAGATGGGCTTTATACCATCTAACAAGTGCTCACAGTGCATAAGTAATACACCTGATGATTATATTCACGCGCTCTGGTTCTGTCCACCCGTTCAGAGGTTCTGGGTACAGGTATGTGAAGACTTGTCTAAATGTTTGAAATTTAATATCCCACTCTCTCCATCTGTTTGCTTATTGGGTATCTTTGAAGATGTTATACTAGAAAAAAATACATCCTATATGCTTTTCACTGCCTTATGCATCGCAAAGAAAACCATACTCGTAAATTGGAAAAATAAAAATAATCTTAGCATTAATCAGTATAAAAATCTTCTGTTAGATCATATTAGTCTTGAAACAGCATCTGCCGACACATTGGATCAATCTATTTGGCACTCTTTGATCGGTTCCGTTACGTAGTGAGGGTGGGGGTCTGGGATGTGGCCTTGTGGGGCATTGGGGCTGGAGGGGTTGGGGTTTGGGGCACCGGGGGGTTGGGGCTGCTTGGGCGGGGAGGACCCTGTCTTCGACCTGGGGAGGACCGGGGGGGTTCTGGGGGATATCTGCTAGGGGCGGCATGCGGGCCCTCGGGTGGTCGGTGGCGGCAGTCATGGGTCGCCGGTCGGTGACCCGGCTGTGCTGGGGTGGTTTCGGGGCGGGCGCCGGGGGCTTGGGACTCTGGGGACGTGTCGTCCCCGGGCTTGGGCCTGGTGGGGATCGGGGATCGTGGGCTCTGGTGGGCGGGTCGCCGGGCATGGGCTGACTGGCGCTCTGGTGCCCGGCTCTGGCCGGGGGCCCTCGGCTCGCTGGTGGGTTGGGGGTTCATATGCTGGGGGGTGGGTGTCTGGGGGCGTGACTGGTGGCCAATGGGAGGGGGCGGGCAAACCCAGCCTGGGTGTCTAATGTGTTATGTGTTCTGAAAGTTGTTAATATGAAGGGTGGGTGTAGTATTTCTTCTGGGGTGGGGATTAAGTGGATGTCCTTGATGATGGTCTTGGACTATGCTTGGCCGGTGTGCGGGCCCTGGTTGGGGCCTGTTCTTGGTGCTTCCTGGCTCTGTCGGCGGTTGGGCGGGCGCTCTTGGCCGTGTCGTCCATGTGGGATTTTGTGCCCTCTTGGACGGCGGGCTGACTGCGGTTCGCAGGGGTCACGGCGGCCCTGGTGGGTGTGGGCTGTTGGTTCTGCTGTTGGCGGCCCTCGGGGCCGTGTCCCTCTCTGGTCTTGGCTCAATGGCCTGGCGGTCGGAGAGGTGTTTCTTTTTCCTCGCTCCTTGGGTGGACCTTGGCGAGCTGGGGGGGTACGCAGGGTCAGCGGGGGAGCTGACTCGCTGTGGGAGCACTGTTCCTGCAGATATTTTTCTCCCCATCCCTCAACACGCACCTCCGCCCTCTTCATCTTAAATTAATACATGTAGGGAATTTGAGTCTCGGGTGTGCTGCAATGGTTCTACATCTCTGTTGTTCAGAACACCTGGGACTCAATTTTATATACACTTTAGACATTCATTCATAAACTTCTTCATAAAAGTCACATATAGGGAATGGATTGAGCACTATGGCTATGGGTGGCGGGATGACACCAATCTCACCCCCATGCCTATGCTCACTCAACATTATGCATTTAGACAATTAGGGCTTGGGTTAGAGTTGGAGTGGAGGGGAAACTGGTACAATGCCAGCCTTTGCTCCTTCTCTTTCCTTTTTAAGTACACTTTAGAACAACACTCACCAACAGTACATTTGGGGACGGGGGTGTGTGTATCGGGGTCTTGATTTGTTAATTTCAATTTTATTTATTTATGTATTTATTTATATATATATATATTATTTATTTATTTTTCTCTTACCCCCCTGGTTGCCTGGCGGACATTCTGGGGGTGGGCCGTCAGGGGTTGTGCTGGGGTGTGGGGGGGTTCGGGGCCTGCGGGTTTGCCGTGGGCGGGACTGGCAGTGCGCTCCCCCTGGGGCTGCTTGGGCTCGAGTGTCCTGCCCTGTCCTGTCGGCGGGGTGGGCCGGATCTTGGATGTCTGCTACTCTCCACCCCAGAATGAATGGGCCTACCTCCTGGGTTTGGATGTGGGCTGCCCCATGTAGGGAGCAGGTACATGTCTTGGACCTGGGGGGTATAGAGTGTGCTTCGGGATTATGAATGGAGCGTGTCGTTATTGTTTGTCTTTCTATGACTGAGGGTGAGGATGAGGGTGGGTCTGAATGAGTGTGTCTGTGTATGAATGTTTAAGTGTCAGGCTGGGACTTGGACTGCCCCCTCTCTGATACTTCTGAGGCTACCTAGTGTCGCGCTCCTGCCACGTGGCCCCCTGGTGGGTGTTCCTCTGCCTGCGGGCGTGCTTGGGACCCTCACTATCTGGGGCTGGGCGCTTGGGCGTTGGTCGGCTCGGCCTGGTGGCTGCCTGGTGGGGCTCGGGTCCTCTGGTCCTGTCGGGTCTGGGCCTGAGGGGTGGGCGTCCCCGGTGCCCGAGCATCGGTGACCGGCCCTGGGGCTACATCGGTGCAGCGGGCTCTGGCGGGGGCCTGTGTATTTGTCGCTGTTGACCCCGGGGGGTCATTGTGTGTGGTCCCTGGTGGGGTTCGTCCGGTTCTTCCCCTTGGTCGGATCTGGGGAGTGGACGAGTGGCTCGTCCTGTTCGGGTGGTCCTGGGGACTCTGGGCTCGGGGTCCTTCCTGGGGTCTTGGGCTTTGATCGCCCTTTCGTCTGTCTCGGGCTTTGGGGGGACAGATCTCTGATGCTTCACAATCGCTACTAAATGTTCTATTGGAGGAACCTTATTCACTTATGCATGCTCACAACCACACACAAATGGATGTAGGGATGTATATGTAGATATATGTAGATGGGTATATAAATGAATATAAATATATATGTATATATACTGTCTATATATTTGTAGGTATGGGTATGTTTATATATAGAAATCTAATGCAAGGTCATGAATATTATCAGTCTTTATGCTTGTATGTTTCGTTGCTGTGTTCTGTCATGTGCTTTGCAGGATAGTGGACGGAGGTTTGGTGTGTTCGCCTTGTGCTCTTTTTGTGGATAATTGTTGTTTTGTTGTCTCACTTTCTCTTTTCTTTCTTTCTCTATAAAAATTTTTTTTTAAAAAAATTAAAAAAAAAAAAGACATGAAAAGTATGCATCAGCAGTTTTGATGCAGGAAACCTGTGCTGGAAGGCGAAAACAACCAATCGCCTATTACAGCACTAAACTGGACAATGTTGTCCAAGTTTGGCCAAGTTGCTATCAAGGAGTAGCAACAGTTCACTATGCTTATGAAAAAGCATCAGTAATAACCATGGGCTACCCAGTGATAATTCAAACACATCACAAAATCACTGAACTCATCAGCCAAGGAAAGTTTGTATTAACATCAGCAAGATGTTTACAATACACACCATTGTTAACATACCCTGACATTACCTTCAAAAGATGCACCACAACGAATCCTGCTACCTTAGTTCCTTTCGAGTTTGAAGGGGAACCACATGAATGTGTAGCAGAAGCAGCAAAATACACCAAGCTGAGACCAGATTTGGAGTCTACTCCCATGAAAAACGTTGATGTCACATATTTTGTTGACGGATCATGTCTCAGAGATTACATGGGAAACCATGCAGGTTTTGCAATAGTAGCAAAGTCAAATGGAAAATTTCACACAATAAAAGCAGAGAAATGTGAACAACCATGTTCAGCACAACTGGCTGAGTTAAAGGCACTAACAGAAGCATGTAAATTAGCAAGCAAAATGGTTGCTAATATTTTTACTGACTCTTCTTATGCTCATGGCGTTTGCCACTTGTTTGGCAACGTATGGAATCAAAGAGGTTTCAAAAAGACGGATGGAAGTCCCATCCAACATGGGAAACAGATAAATGAACTAATGTCTGCCATGATGTTTCCCACAAAATTAGCAATAATCAAATGCCCTGCACACCGAAAGGGTAATGATGAAATAATTTTAAGAAATAATGCAGCAGACGACGTAGCAAAAATTGCGTCAGGATGTAAAACAGCAATTTTAACACCAGTAATCTCACTTGAACCAGTAATGACACCAGATGACATCATTCACATTCAGAACAATGTAACACAGAGTGAAAACGGTTTTGGCTTCGAAGAGGTGCAACTCAAGATGATTATGGGTTGTGGAGATCTCATGAAGGATTGATTGTCGCACCAGTATCATTACTAACAATTTTGATATCAGAAACTCACGGTGTAAATCATTGTAGACGAAGTGAAGTCATGAACAGGCTAAGGGAACAAGGCTATTGGTCCCCATATCAGCGAGCTATGGTTGATGAAGTGTTAGACTTGTGTGACATTTGTGCAAAGAATAATGTCAGAAAAGGTATAAAGACACATGTTGGACACATTCCTATTCCAGAAGGACGATTTAAACATTTAGTCATAGACTATGTGGACATGATTAAGTCTGTCCAACGCAAACGATACATGTTGGTTGTAATTGATCGTTTTACCAGATGGGTTGAAGCCTTACCGTCAAAGGACATGAGTGCAGAAACAGTTGTGAAGTTTCTTGTAAAATAAGTCATTCCACGGTTTGCGATACCTTCCGAAATAAGTTCGGATAATGGCCCGTCATTTGTTCAGAAGATTTTCAAAGGTATCTTGCAACAATAATAATAATAATAATAATGAATTCAATTTATAACGCGCTTTTCATTAGTGAAAATCTCAAAGCGCTACACACATTGAATGCTACACACATTCATACACCGGTAGCGGCAGACTACCATGCAAGGTGCTTTCCAGTCCTACCGGGAGCAACTCGGGGTTAAGTGTCTTGCCCAAGGACACAACAACACATGGTGTGGGGAACCGGGATTCGAACCGCCAACCTTCCGATCGGGGGACGACTGCCATTACCACTACGCCACGGCCGTCCTAACAACTGCGAATTAAACAGCGCTTGGGAGCTGTCTATCACCCGCAAAGTCAGGGATTGGTTGAAAGGGTTAATCTGAGTTTGAAGTCTAAGATTAACAAAATCTGTGCTTCTACTAACCTTAACTGGATTGATGCCCTACCACTTGCACTTTCGTATTATTGCACGCAAGTTCACAGCATAACACACTTGTCACCACATGAAATGCTAACAGGAAGAAAAATGCCAACACCACAACACAGAGGTCCCCATAAGGGACCTCCGCTTGAACAGCTGGAACTTGAATTAAAATCGTATGTTGATGAACTAACAATGATCCACAAAGCTATCTATTTACAGGAAAAGAAAAGAGAGCTTATTTCCAATCCAGATGCTGAGGGGCCAGTGACTCCAGGTGACCAGGTCTACATTAAAGTCTTCCGCAGAAAGTGGCACGAACCGAGACGATTGGGTCCGTTCACCATTGTTCGCGCCACACCGACAGCAGTCCAGGTGGAAGGAAGTTCGACTTGGTATCACCTCAGTCATTGCACCAAAGTTCCAGACAAAAACGAGGGCAGTGTTGTGAAGAATATAAACATTGACAATGGCACCAAGACGAGAACAGAAAACGATTCTGATTACTGTTCTGTTCTGGATAATCCTAGGGGCATCCATGATGACAAGAATCCAACTGGAGGAGGTGAAGACACCGGTGAAACACGGCCAGGTCCTTCCAGACCAATCACCAAGAGCGTTCGCAAAGGCTGCAGCCGAAACCAGGACAAAGTCATCACCCGCAAGTTGAGTATGATACAACAAAAACAACCAACCACATTCTGGCATCCTTGCCAGCATTAAGTAATACACTTGCATGTTCAAAAACACCAAAACACTACTAAATGTAAAATAAAACGACTGAAATTTAGAAAAAGAAGAAATGTAGACCGTAACGTAGAATGGATCCAGGAAACAACGTCCAAACCAGAAATAGCTGACATAATCCCAACTACAGTAGCCAAGACCACACCCAATGTAATAACAACAAAACCAAGAGATTTGTTAACAACGGTCATGACAACAACAACAAAAGCTAACGAATTGCTAACTACGATTGAAACAACAACTAAATTAACAACACCTAACATTGAATTAAATGATGCCGAACCAACTTTTCTAATTCAAGCCTTAACTATCAATGTGAAGCCTAAAGTGGAGCAGACAACCCCAAATCCCAAAGCTTTAGAGACAACTACGATAACTGTTGATCCAACGTGTACAACAGCTCAAAATATTGAAACAACTAAACAAACCACAGAAGTTTTAACTACTTTAAGTGACTACCCTTATGACATTTCTGATCCTAATAAGGGAGGATTGGATTTGATTAGAGGAACCAATTTTAAAAACAATGTTAAACCTCTGTTTAAACCATTTGTACAAAGATTTGAAATTAATCCTGGTGTTGTCTCCCCTAGAGCGGGAGGGACAAGACCTGTTAGAGTTGTCTCCCCTAGAGCAGTAGAGACAAGACCTGTTAATGTTGTCTCCCCTAGAGCAGGAGGGACAAGACCTGTTAAAAGTGATGAACTTTGGGAATTAGCCAATCAAAATACCTGGTATTTATGGGCACTGTATACTTCAAAGGAATTGACTTCAAACGAATGCATTATATGCACTAAAGCTCCTGGTTCATTACCAATAGTAATTCCAGAAAAACACAATTCACAACAATGTGCCAAAGAACAAAGAGAAAAATGTAAAGAAAATAAACAACGAAGCAACACCAAAACAAGCATACCAATGTTTTTCAAACTTCCAATGTGTGGAATAAAATGTAGGCTTCTATACAGAGCACAGAGAATTCATAACTATCTGGATGTCTATCGTGGATATAAGATCCAAGAAAAATGTGCTGAGTTTTCAATTAAAACTGACCATAATGGACCACCAACAAGATATAAAATAGATTATGATGCTGAATATGAATGTTTTACAAGTGGAGGATTTACAGGTGATCAAGGAATCAATGTAGGAAATACGACAACTGGCCATTGGGACATGGAATGTCACCTCTCTGGTGGGGAAGGAGCCTGAGCTAGTGTGTGAGGTTGAGAGTTTCCGACTAGAAATAGTCGGACTCACCTCAATGCATGGCTCTGGCTCTGGAACCAGTTTCCTTGAGAGGGGTTGGACACTCTTCCACTCTGGAGTTGCCCCTGGTGAGAGGCGCCGAGCAGGAGTGGGCATACTGGTTGCCCCCCATCTTGGTGCCTGTACGTTGGGGTTCACCCCGGTGAACGAGAGGGTAGCCTCCCTTCGCCTACGTGTGGGGGGACGGGCTCTGACTGTTGTTTGTGCCTATGCACCAAACGGCAGCTCAGACTACCCACCCTTTTTGGAGTCCTTGGAGGGGGTATTGGAGAGTGCGCCTCCTGGGGACTCCCTTGTTCTACTGGGGGACTTCAACGCTCACGTGGGCAATGACAGTGAGACCTGGAGGGGTGTGGTTGGGAGGAACGGCCCCCCTGATCTGAACCAGAGTGGTGTTCTGTTATTGGACTTCTGTGCTCGTCATGGATTGTCCATAACGAACACCATGTTTAAGCATAAGGGTGTCCATATGTGCTCTTGGCACCAGGACACCCTAGGTCGCAGTTCGATGATCGACTTTGTTGTCGTCTCATCTGATCTGCGGCCGCATGTCTTGGACACTCGGGTGAAGAGAGGGGCGGAGCTGTCAACTGACCACTACCTGGTGGTGAGTTGGCTCCGATGGTGGGGGAGGATGCCGGTCAGACCTGGCAGACCCAAACGTATTGTGAGGGTCTGCTGGGAACGTCTGGCAGAGTCTCCCGTAAGACGGAGCTTTAACTCCCACCTCCGGGAGAGCTTTGAACATGTTCCGAGGGAGGCGGGGGACATGGAGTCCGAGTGGGCCATGTTCCGCGCCTCTATTGTCGAGGCAGCTTATCGGAGCTGTGGCCGCAAGGTTGTTGGTGCCTGTCGTGGTGGCAACCCTCGAACCCGGTGGTGGACACCGACAGTGAGGGATGCTGTCAGGCTGAAGAAGGAGTCCTATTGGGCCTTTTTGGCTTGTGGGACCCCGGAAGCAGCTGATAGGTACCGGCAGTCCAAGCGGCATGCGGCTCGGGTGGTTGCTGAGGCAAAAACTCGGGCGTGGGAGGAGTTCGGAGAGGCCATGGAGAATGACTTCCGTACGGCTTCGAGGCGATTCTGGTCCACCATCCGGCGTCTCAGGGGGGGAAAGAGGTACGCGACCAACACCATTTATGGTGGGGGTGGCGTGCTGCTGACCTCAACTCGGGATGTTGTGAGTCGGTGGGCGGAATACTTCGAAGACCTCCTCAATCCTACTGGCACGTCTTCCACTGAGGAAGCGGAGCCTGGGGACTTTGGGTCAGGTTCTCCGATCTCTGGTGCTGAGGTCGCCGAGGTGGTTAAAAAGCTCAGCGGTGGCAAGGCTCCGGGGGTGGATGAGATTCGCCCGGAGTTCCTTAGGGCTCTGGATGTTGTAGGGTTGTGTTGGCTTACGCGACTCTGCAATATCGCGTGGACATCGGGGGCAGTTCCCTTGGATTGGCAGACTGGGGTGGTGGTTCCCCTATTCAAAAAGGGGGACCGTAGGGTGTGTTCCAACTATAGGGGGATCACACTCTTAAGCCTCCCTGGTAAGGTCTATTCAGGGGTTCTGGAGAGGAGGGTCCGTCGGATAGTCGAACCTCGGATTCAGGAGGAGCAATGTGGTTTTCGTCCTGGTCGTGGAACACTGGACCAGCTCTACACCCTCAACAGGGTCCTGGAGGGTGCGTGGGAGTTTGCCCAACCAGTTTACATGTGCTTTGTGGACTTGGAGAAGGCATTCGACCGCGTCCCTCGGGGGGTTCTGTGGGGGGTACTCCGGGAGTATGGGGTACCAGGCCCTTTGATAAGGGCTGTTAGGTCCCTGTACGACCGGTGTCAGAGCTTGGTCCGCATTGCCGGCAGTAAGTCAGGCTCGTTTCCGGTGAGAGTTGGACTCCGCCAAGGTTGCCCTTTGTCACCGATTCTGTTCATAACTTTTATGGACAGAATTTCTAGGCGCAGCCAAGGTGTTGAGAGGATCCGTTTTGGTGACCTTAGAATCGCTTCTCTGTTTTTTGCAGATGATATGGTCCTACTGGCTTCATCAGTTCGTGATTTACAACTTTCACTGGAGCGGTTTGCAGCCGAGTGTGATACGGCCGGGATGAGGATCAGTTCCTCCAAATCCGAGGCCATGGTCTTGAGCCGGAAAAGGGTAGCATGCCCTCTCCGGGTCGGGGAGGAGGTCCTGCCCCAAGTGGAGGAGTTTAAGTATCTCGGGATCTTGTTCACGAATGAGGGAAAACTGGAGCGTGAGATCGATAGGCGGATAGGTGCAGCGTCCGCAGTGAAGCGGGCGCTGTACCGGTCTGTCGTGGTGAAGAGAGAGCTGAGTCAAAAGGCAAAGCTCTCAATTTACCGATCGATCTACGTTCCCACCCTCATCTATGGTCATGAGCTTTGGGTTATGACCGAAAGAACAAGATCTCGGATACAAGCGGCTGAAATGAGTTTTCTCCGCAGGGTGGCTGGACTCTCCCTTAGAGATAGGGTGAGAAGCTCAGTCATCCGGGAGGGACTCGGAGTAGAGCCGCTGCTTCTCCACATCGAGAGGAGCCAGTTGAGGTGGCTCGGGCATCTGGTTAGGATGCCTCCTGGACGCCTCCCTGGTGAGGTGTTCCGGGCATGTCCCACCGGGAGGAGACCCAGAGGAAGACCCAGGACGCGCTGGAGGGACTATGTTTCTCGGCTGGCCTGGGAACGCCTTGGGATTCCCCCGGAGGAGCTGCTCCAAGTGGCTGGGGAGAGGGAAGTCTGGGCCTCCCTACTTAGGCTGCTACCCCCGCGACCCGACCCCGGATAAGC
>JBBPBX010090824.1:0-14042 GCA_038048925.1 Garcialebias charrua
CCCCTGGAGCAGACTCACAAACAAGCGGAGAGGGTGGAGCTCTCCTCAATGTTTGTACATCCTACAGCTTCCCAGCTGTTAAACATCTAGTGTTTCCTACACCAGTCTCAAACAAGCTTAAAACTTGTTTCACACAACCCTAGTAAATACTAAGGCTGTCACAAGAGCACCCTTTGCTCTACATGTGCTGTTTAGGCAGCACCAGTCATTTAAGACATTTACTGTAAGTCATATAAGAGCCTAAGCTCAATGCATTCTACACGAGTGCTCAACTCACAGTGATCAAAAGTGGGTGGAGAACACTTCTGAACACACACACATGCAGCATAAAACTGCTTTGAGCAAAACTTGGTTTTTACCTGCAACAGGATTCCAAGTATTTCCAACAAGCCCCCTTGCTTGCGTCCACCAACCTCAATTGGCAATCTCAACAACTCCCTTGCTCCAAGCAAAGGCTCCACAGTGTTTAGGTCTCAGCTCAGACTATTTAAAAGGCTGAGAGCAAACAGGTGTTTGACCTGAGCTAATCAAGCCTGATTAGGCTGAGTGAAAAAAATGCAGCTCAGCAGGCTGCTGGATTCAGCAGACTTGCAGCCAACCTAAACTCAAAAATGATGTTTAAAAACTCTGAACCCCCTCAGGTACATAACACCCCCACCGAAAGTTATTTTGTATGGGAGTGATGTGTATGTTAGGGGAAAACATCACACATCCACCCATACAAAAAAAACAGAGGGTTAAAATGTAGCGGCCACATTACCTAAATGGACTAAAAACATCATTTAAAAAACTAGTCCATAAAACCGCTAACATTTTCTACAGTCACACTCAAAAAGTTTTAAAACCAAACAAGCAGCGCTTGTCTAAGTTTACCCTGAAAAGCTTTTTATTAGTCATCGACCCCAAACAAAAAACACCATAGTTGGTGCCAGCGTGTGACTGAATACTGGTCTTGACAGTCAGGGGGGATCTGTCCTCATTCTCTGCACCGGACAGCATCCCTGTGTCAGTTTCAACAGCTCTGCTCTCAGCCACACTGTAAGCACAGAGACAGTTAGACACAGAATCATGTGCATTGTGCTCAATGTAGGGTTGCAGCACCTCACATTTCACAGACAGCAAAAATGCATTTTCTGCTGCACTTTTAGTAATCGATTGCACATTGTCCTTCAACACTCCCTCATTGTTCTCTGCAAGAGAAAACAAAGGAACAGGTGGAATTGTTTTGTGTGACTTCACCTTCTTTGATAATTTCAGGTCCTCTCCTGACTGAACTAGATGTTCAGTTCCAAACAGCAGATGAAGACTTTTCCCCATGTCGATATAGTCTTTATTCTTCAGTTCCATCAACTGTTGTCTGGACAACAGAAGTTTTGCTTCATCTACTTCATTTGCAAACATTTCTGTTTTTACAGGAACTTGTTTCTCTTCAAGACTCGTCATAAATGTGTCACTTAAGTACACATCATCATCTCCATCATTGTTTTTAGCAGGAGCTACAGAAGAATGCAAAGAAACAGGAGGAACTGTTTCTTTTGGGTCCTCAGTCAGGTTCAATGGGACTTCCTCTGCTTCAGAACTGAATAAAAAACATTCACACAGATTAATGTCAAGTTCATTCAGCTCAAAGTTATTAAAATCCCCATCTGACTGAACTTGTTCAGGTTCAGTTTCATGTAATAAGAAAAAACTGTCACCCAAATTGATGTCATCCTCAATGTTCTCCTCCTGAAGACAATGTTCCTGTGGCGCCATCTCCTGTTGAAGTGTGAGAGGCTCACCTTCTTGAGTGCAAGGCTCTGGTGTCGCCTTTAGATGACACACTGTAGAACATGAATGTTGCTTTTCCAGTTGCTTTTTCAGTTCAGCTTTGAGCCTCAACACTCTCAACTCCTCCTGCAACTTCAGTATGTTTTGTTCACGAGCAACTTGAAGTCTTTGTCGTTCAATTTCCTCTTGTTCCCACAGACGCTTCTTTTCCTCCAAAGCAGCTTGACGTCTTTGTTGTTTAATTTGCAGTTCAAGCTCTTGTTTTTCTTTTAAAGCAACTTGCTCCTGCTCAAGAGCAGCTCGCTCCTCTTCAAGCTTCTTTCTCTCCATGGCAATCCATTCATCATGTTCTGCTTTCCTCAAAGCAGATTCTTTTCTTAGACGCTCTTGTTCATTAAGCTCAGGAAATATCCCAAGCTGGACCAATTCACAAAGTAGTTCACTCCCTATCCATTCATCATCAGCATATTTTCTGACATCAATGTTAAAATGGTTTGCTACCCTTAGCTTTTGTTCTATTGTGCAGTCTACAAAGACTTGCACTGTGGGATGTTCAAGAAATCTTTTTAAATTGAAAGCCATGTTGTTGAGCAAAAACAAAAAAACTGTTTCTTTGTTTTTTTAAACAGCTTACTCAAACAGTTCACCACCAAATGTCCTGCACACAGATGACAGTGAACCAAAACACAAATGCCCTACTGCTCTTGAATGTATCACAGGCAGCAGCATACACACACAGCTGATAGTACTCTGCAATCAGCACCAAAGAGAAGCTTCAGCCAGCTTCCAACTGCTGAAGTTAAGTCCTTCACAAACTTGGTGACTAATCTTTTTTAAGTTCACACTTTTGACAAGCTCCCTAATTAATGTGAACAGTAAAACTGTTCAACCTAGCAAACACCATTAAGTATGTCAGCTGTGCACCGCACAGAACACACAAAAACATAGCTCAAGGCTATTTGTGAAACTGCCTGTCACAAACACTGTGTTTTAACTAAACTCAGCAACGAGCCCCCATTAAATATTTAAGCCCCCAAGCTCAAACAATGTCTGTTCAAAGACAGACCACCACCAACATGCACAGAACAAACAAGCAGCTTACCACTACACAAACTAGCTCATGCAAATCCAACACAACTCCTAAACTAGTTTGTTCATTCACATCCCAGACAAATCCTAAACTAACAAACAGCTCGTTCATTCAGATCCAGCACAACTACTGAATCAAAACTAAACTAACAGCTCGTTCATTCATATCCCGGACGAGCCCCCAATTTATATGTTACGACCGGTAAAGGCCAAAACATACAAAGTGGACACTGACACAGAAAAAGAATTAAAACGATTTTTATTAAACTAAAACTAAGAGCCTCCAGGCTGGCAGGGTCCTCCCAGGCTTCTCACCAGGACTGGAGCGTCCTCTCCTGGATCAGCGTCCAAAGGAAAAGAAAATTAATAAAAAGTACAAATAAGTGTTGGACTGGTGGGCGAGGCCAAAAACAATAAAACGCCACCCAGGTTGATCCAATCCTGTACAGGACCGTCGTACCCCCCCAGGCGACGATCTACCTTACCAAAGAAGTCCCTCTAAATAAACAAAACACGAGAACTGGACTACCTGCACCCACACAGTCAAAAGTACAAACAAATGAGAAAGAGAAAAAGGTAACAGTCCCTCACTGTTGATCCCAGTTGTCCTCCTGAACAACTGCACAGACACTGCCCTCAGTGTCTCCAAAATTAACTCAAACAGGCCCCTGTGGCACAGGCCCACACCTCTTAAGTTAAACCAAAGTGGCAGCCAGCACTTAAGGTGCCTTAACCCACACAGAACTCTGCTTTAAGCAGCCAGAGTCACTTTAAGAGCTTAACCAGCTCACCTTCCACTCCCCCTGGAGCAGACTCACAAACAAGCGGAGAGGGTGGAGCTCTCCTCAATGTTTGTACATCCTACAGCTTCCCAGCTGTTAAACATCTAGTGTTTCCTACACCAGTCTCAAACAAGCTTAAAACTTGTTTCACACAACCCTAGTAAATACTAAGGCTGTCACAAGAGCACCCTTTGCTCTACATGTGCTGTTTAGGCAGCACCAGTCATTTAAGACATTTACTGTAAGTCATATAAGAGCCTAAGCTCAATGCATTCTACACGAGTGCTCAACTCACAGTGATCAAAAGTGGGTGGAGAACACTTCTGAACACACACACATGCAGCATAAAACTGCTTTGAGCAAAACTTGGTTTTTACCTGCAACAGGATTCCAAGTATTTCCAACAAGCCCCCTTGCTTGCGTCCACCAACCTCAATTGGCAATCTCAACAACTCCCTTGCTCCAAGCAAAGGCTCCACAGTGTTTAGGTCTCAGCTCAGACTATTTAAAAGGCTGAGAGCAAACAGGTGTTTGACCTGAGCTAATCAAGCCTGATTAGGCTGAGTGAAAAAAATGCAGCTCAGCAGGCTGCTGGATTCAGCAGACTTGCAGCCAACCTAAACTCAAAAATGATGTTTAAAAACTCTGAACCCCCTCAGGTACATAACAGATAGTACAAACATGTTTGCTTGTTTTTCTCCTTGATACAGAAAAGACAAAGTCTTTTAGCCTTGACAATGCTTGGATTAGATGTTCCTGTTGGATCAGAACCATGACTTGTTTGTTTTATCTGTAAGACGTCAGAGCTTGTCAACTCCACCTCCTTCTTGTTTAAATAGCTTGTCATATCCAGCACAATTCGGATTTGTGCTGGACAATGTATTTTGAGACCAACCAAGTTTCAGAAGTGCATTAAAAGCCTTTCCCCTTTGCAAAGTTTCATTATCTGTGTTAACTCAATTCTCTTGTTTATCTTGTGTGGTTTTTATTAAGGTAACAGGGGTTTAAAATCCCCATCAAAACCTTTCATGAAATGGAACAGAAGATCTGCATCTCATCTGAGCAGTTACAAAAAGTTATTTTTACAAACACTCCCATTCACATTTTATTTTGCAAGTGCAAACAATGCATACCATGTCAATTAAGTGAAAGTGAAAGTGCTATGTGTTGTCATCACTGCACGCTTCTATACAATGAGGAAATTAGTTCTCTGCATTTAACCCATCACACATGAGATACACCCAGGTGGAGCAACAGGCAGCTATGTAAGCACCCAGGATGCAGTTAGGGATTAGGTGTCTTGCTCAAGGTCACTGCAAAAAGTAGGCGGGCATGGTGGGGAGTTGAACCTGTGTCTTTCTGGTCCCAAGTCAGCTGCCCTTCAACTGTGCCACAGCTGCTCCAAGTAACACACACATACATTTTC
This sequence comes from Garcialebias charrua, assembly GCA_038048925.1. Lineage (NCBI taxonomy): Eukaryota > Metazoa > Chordata > Actinopteri > Cyprinodontiformes > Rivulidae > Garcialebias > Garcialebias charrua. Next base: position 5,068 of record JBBPBX010090824.1, read on the forward strand.
ATACAGTATCAAAGAAGAATTGCAAATAAATGGGAGGAAAAAAATGTAGCTTTAGTGCTCTAGAGTTATAGAAACTAAATTAAGAAGTCTGTATCCTGATGCATGCTCAATAATCCAGGTAGAACGATCTAAAAAAGTTGTCTGGTCCCCTGGACATTCAAAAAACAAACAAACAAAAAAAGTAGAAACGTTTCGTCATTCATCCGAAAGACATCTTCAGTCTGAGATGCTGTTATGATCAAGGAGGACCATCAGCCTAACGATGGATCTTTAGCACCCTGATGGTTGCTTGCTTTTCACAAGGGGCTGAGTGATACTAGCAATAACAGCATTGTAAGAGGTGGACAGTTGAACATGGAAGCCTCCGCCCCTATTTAAACTAAACAGCCACTGGCCAAAAGGATGGCCCAGCACAGAAGATCAACATCATCAGGTCAGGACTCTGTGGTCTACACTCATCTCCAGGCCAGCGGTCACTCTTTCAGGGATGAAGATGTTCACATCCTTGATAGAGGAACGATGGTTTGAGAGAGGAGTAAAGGAGGCCATCTTTGTGAAAATAAACTGTCCATCATTAAACAGAGGGGGAGGCCTCCGTGTTCAACTGTCCCCCTCTTTCAATGCTGTTATTGCTAGTACTGTATCATTGTTCTTGCAACTTGCATGAGGAGAATGAGAACCTGGAAATATTCTATATACAGTATTTTGGAAACTTCTTCATAAATGCTGTTTGCATTTTGCCACAACATAGTGAGATACTGGCTTTCCTTGTCTTTGGTTCCATGATGTAGGCTACATTAGATCATGTTGTGCATTTGTGAGTAGTTAGAAGCATCTTAAAGGGACTTGTCTTTCTGGCCATATTGTAAACACATTCTCAGAAAGCTTTGGGTGTACCGGTATAATGAATCTTTGCATGCAGTTGATGTTGTTTTACTTGTGTTAGTCTGCTTGTTCTCGCTGAATCATTGCCAAGCTTGGTTAATTTGATCAACTTTTTACTCAGGTAATAATGATAATCATTCATTTCTCTGTAGTTTAAATGAAAACTGGTCTTAAATCTGTCAGGACCAGAGAGAATTGTTTCAGAGCCAGTCATCTGCCTCCTATAGTGAAACACTGAATTCACAAAGGAGAGTCAGATTACTAGCCAACTCACCCATTAGCTTAAACACAGCTGAGGCAGCCTTGTCTCCTTTCCTTTCCTCACGTTTCTCCTTCTCTTGTTCCACCGCTCCATGTGTGAAGAACCTGCTGTGTTCAGCAGACTCCGTTATGCTGCAGCGCTGTTAGCCTGTTTGTTTAGCTCATCATCACTGCACTCCCTTGGGTTACATGGAGTTTATCTTCTTGCCAGTTAGCTGCCATGAAGCTCAAACACAGAAATAAAGTCACTCTGCCAGACAGCTGAGGTACAATACTACCAATAGAATACAATTTACCAGCTCCTAATGCATTTACCAAAGCACTAAAATTGGAAAAAGGACAATATTACCTTTTCTGCACTTGTTTTAAGAAGTATACTTGCCATAACTGGGTGACAGTACAGAATGTTTCAGTCGTTTATCTGAGAAAAGGTACCGGTACATGTAGGATTACAAAAACTATTTGGATGACCAGAATTAAATAAATTCAGGTAAAACAATTAATGTATTCAACACCTAACAGGAATTTAACTCATATAAATAAATAAAATGCTTACTGCAAGATTATAAAGTATGGGCTTTATATTATATAATATAGGCTGGTAGAGCTGTTGCCGCTCAGCAAGAAGGTCACAGGATCAAATCCAGGCCGGGGAGCTTTCTGGGTGGAGTTTGCATGTTCTCTCTTTGCACGTGTGGGTTTTCTCTTGGTACTCTGGTTTCCTCAGACCAAAAACATGCATGTTAGACTGATTAGTAGCTAAATTGTCTCTAGGTGTGAGTGAGAAAGTGAATGGCTGTTTGTCTCGTTTGTCTCTTTGTGTCTGATGGACTGGAAACCTGTCCAAGGCCCGCCTCTCGCACAGTGACTGCTGGATATGGGTACCAGTGACCCCCACGACCCAAAAAGGAAGAAGCGGGTAAAGATAATGAATGGATGGGTCATTTTGTATAATATACTGCACCTTTATCCTTCATTACATAACTAGCTTATTGCTTGAAAGTGTTAAAGAAACCTTGGAAAACCAAACTTTACCTAATAAATAAGTGCAAAATAAAACTATAAAGATCAAAACACTACAAAGAGCAAAAGCACTTTTTATTTCAAAACAAAATTTAGACCAATGTCTTTTTTAATGAGGACATATACAAACAGTCAAAAGGCAAAACAAAATAAAGATGAAATAAATGAAAGAGGAAAGTAAAATGAAGCGTATTACAAACAGTTTAACCAAGACTGTCAGGCTGATTCATCGTGATCAGGCAACACGTCTTATTAGCTCAATTTCAGCTCCAACATTTGCTCCCCTTATCTGCACTGACGTAATGAATTCACAAAACAAATAGCTCTAATTTCACGATGGCACATGAAAACCCATGCAGTTCAGCAGGTGTGAACAATGTTCACTCTTTTTTGCATCAGAAGCAGAAGACAATTGTCCTCCATGTACATTCTAAACATCATCATTCACTACAATCACAGCATATGCAAAATGGTCAATTGTCAGTATAGCACTTTTCTATCTTATCCAGAAACTCAAAGTGCTTTACACTACCATATGTGTCCTCATTTACCCATTCATACAGCACTCTACTATATATGTGCAAAGACTAATCAGTGCTTGATCACATTCATACACTGATGGGACACACATCGGAGGCAATGAGGGGTTCAGTGTCTTGCCCATGGACACTTCAGCATGTGACTGCTGGTGGAATCGAACCCCAAACTCTTGCATTGGAGGACGACTGCTCTAATCATCCAAAGCCTCCCCAGAAAAAGTGACAAAGTGAAAAAAATAAATGATTGCTCACTTACAGTTTTAAATAAAACAGATACACTCGTTAAAACGGCATGCACATCTAATTGTTTCAGTGTGGTAATAATAGTTTCAGTCCTGTTTGTTATGTCTTGGTTTTCTGAATGTAAAACAGCAAACATTGGATTTACAATTTAACACATGTTTTGGACAATATTAGATGCAACAATGTCTGACAGACATCACTGGAACAAACAATCCATTTTTTATCAAGACATGCCTGCTCTCTTTTGGGAAAAGGCAAAAATGTGGCATATTGTCCCTTTCCCTTTGTTTCTTCTTTGCTGCAGCACAAGGAGACTGTAAATATTTCACACAAACTAAGCGTTGTAGACAGAATAATCTAAGACACTTTTGTTAAAGGGCAATTCTGAGGTGCATTTATGAATTAGTGCAAAATCCTCATTTGTACCAGCAACAAATTTACAATCTCTCAACACTTTGTGCAATTCTTAATGCAGTAATAAGTGGCTCAATACTGAAACAATAACCTTATTTTCTTACATAAAAACAAGCTCACAGCTTTTATTGCACTGCCTGAAACACAAGCCAAACAGAACCAATTCACAGTTGAGAAAACTCCTCAACTTTGAGAACAAAAATGTTCCCCACATTTACACAACAAAACATTTAAACAGCAATGTGTCCATTCAAGTATAAAGTTTTAAATACTCAGAGCTACATTTGGTAGCCTACAGGTTTGGTTTATTTGTCATATGGAAATCAAAGCAAGGTCAACAATGCAATGAAATGCTGAGAACAAGAATAACCGTCTCGACTTGACACAAAAAGAAAAAAGAAAAAGAAAAAAACGAGCAACAAGAAATACCAAACCATGCAGCAAAAATACAAAAACAAGGCGGCAAAAGTGAAAAAAAGAAATACATCTACAGCAGCATGGTCCTATTGGCAGAGTGGTTCTTTTAGCAACATGGTCCTGTTTGAAGCATGGTACTGTGAGCAGCATGGTGCTGTTAGCAGCGTGGTACTGTTAGCAGCGTGGTACTGTTAGCAGCGTGGTACTGTTAGCAGCGTGGTTCTGTTAGCAGAGTGGTACTGTTAGCAGCGTGGTTCTGTTAGCAGCGTGGTACTGTTAGCAGCGTGGTTCTGTTAGCAGCGTGGTTCTGTTAGCAGCGTGGTTCTGTTAGCAGCGTGGTACTGTTAGCAGCGTGGTACTGTTAGCAGCGTGGTTCTGTTAGCAGCGTGGTACTGTTAGCAGCGTGGTTCTGTTAGCAGCGTGGTACTGTTAGCAGCGTGGTTCTGTTAGCAGCGTGGTTCTGTTAGCAGCGTGGTACTGTTAGCACGTGGTTCTGTTAGCAGCGTGGTACTGTTAGCAGCATGGTAGTCTACGTTAGCAGCATGGTACTGTTAGCAGCGTGGTTCTGTTAGCAGCGTGGTNCAGCGTGGTTCTGTTAGCAACGTGTGGTTCTGTTAGCAGCGTGGTACTGTTAGCAGCATGAGTCTACTGTTAGCAGCATGGTACTGTTAGCAGCGTGGTTCTGTTAGCAGCGTGGTTCTGTTAGCAGCGTGGTACTGTTAGCAACGTGGTTCTGTTAGCAGCGTGGTACTGTTAGCAGCGTGGTAGTCTACTGTTAGCAGCATGGTACTGTTAGCAGTGTGGTTCTGTTAGCAGCGTGATTCTGTTAGCAGCGTGGTACTGTTAGCAACGTGGTTCTGTTAGCAGCGTGGTACTGTTAGCAGCATGGTATGTTAGCAGCATGGTACTGTTAGCAGCATGGTACTGTTAGCAGCGTGGTTCTGTTAGCAGCGTGGTTCTGTTAGCAGCGTGGTACTGTTAGCAACGTGGTTCTGTTAGCAGTGTGTACTGTTAGCAGCATGGTAGTCTACTGTTAGCAGCATGGTACTGTTAGCAGTGTGGTTCTGTTAGCAGCATGGTACTGTTAGCAGTGTGGTTCTGTTAGCAGTGTGGTTCTGTTAGCAGCATGGTCCTATTTGCAGAGTTGTTCTTTTAGCAACATGGTCCCGTTTGAAGCATGGTACTGTTAGCAGCGTGGTTCTTTTAGCAGCATGGTACTGTTAGCAGCATGGTTCTGTTAGCAGCATGGTTCTTTTAGCAGCATGGTACTATTAGCAGCATGGTTCTGTTAGCAGTGTGGTTCTGTTAGCAGCATGGTACTGTTAGCAGTGTGGTTCTGTTAGCAGTGTGGTACTGTTAGCAGCATGGTCCTATTTGCAGAGTTGTTCTTTTAGCAACATGGTCCCGTTTGAAGCATGGTACTGTTAGCAGCGTGGTTCTTTTAGCAGCATGGTACTGTTAGCAGCATGGTTCTGTTAGCAGCATGGTTCTTTTAGCAGCATGGTACTATTAGCAGCATGGTTCTGTTAGCAGCGTGGTTCTTTTAGCAGCATGGTAGGCTACTATTAGCAGCATGGTACTGTTACCAGTGTGGTTCTGTTAGCAGTGTGGTACTGTTAGCAGTGTGGTACTGTTAGCAGCATGGTCCTATTTGCAGAGTTGTTCTTTTAGCAACATGGTCCCGTTTGAAGCATGGTAGCCTACTGTTAGCAGCAAGGTTCTTTTAGCAGCATACTATTGGCAGCATGGTTCTGTTAGCAGTGTGGTTCTGTTAGCAGTGTAGTCTTGTTAGCAATGTTAGCAAGTCTTGTTAGCATGTCCCATTAGCAGCTTGATGATTATAACGACTGCAGCAGCTGCCCTCCCAGACTGCCTGCCAGAACCTGGTCCAGCAGACAAAGAACATCCAAGGTTTCCACCCAGAACCGAACGGTTCTGTAGAGTTTGGTCCATGCAGGCAGATGGAGGATCATGGAGACAGCCACCATGACAGGCTGGAGCCTGAGCCCAAGGCTGGAAGGACTGAAACATGATGGCAGGATGGCACGATGGCCAGGTAGCGACACAGAAAATTCCAAAATTGTGTAAGTGCAAAATAAGTTAAAACAAAAGCAAGAGGAACAAAAAAAGAGCGAGTCAAAGCGGATCGTCACTGCTGTGGCGCACATGACGTCAGAGTCACGTGAATAACGGAGTAGCACATGGTTTTTCTGCAACAGATGGTTTGATTGGTGTCATGGTTTAAGAAAAATGAGGTGGAGCACATCGATATGTGAAATGCCTTGGACCAAATGTAAATATTACCCCTGTCCAAGGAAAGTGTGGAAGCAACAGGCTGATTTATGTGCTTATGGCGCCTTTAAGCACACAAAATGACAATCTGCCAGGAGGGATAGCGTAATGGTTGTGGTTACTCCGAATACAAGCAGCAACATCTCCCTGCCATCTGGTGCCATCTAACCATCGGCAGCTACCATTTAGCTGTCGTTCCGAAGCATTGCAGCACTGACGTGGTGCACATGTTAACTCCACACACTTCTGGGCTCATTATCAAGTGTTAAAATGTTGCAGAGACTATGCAGATAAAAAAAAAATGCAGCAGCCCACAGGACTGTGACCTGTAAAACTGACATGATGGGCTGCCTTTGAGGAGCCGGTAATGACCTCTTATGGCAGGGTGACACACTCTCTGTCTTCATTTCACACCCTCCTGGAGCAGCACAGATGGCCTTGGCATTTCCTTAACGGCCTCTGAAGCCTGTCGTAAAACAGTCTGCGAAACTTGAGCATCTCCTGTTGCTTGCAGACAGCAGCAAGGTGACATGTCACTTTGCACACTCCCAGTTAACAGCTGCATTCTACCCAAACACAGTTGTAATTGTTTCCCTCCTCACTTATACATATAACCCCCACCCCCCAGTCTATTTTGCACCAATGCAAACTAACAATGCTATTCCACGGGTTAATACACAGGTTAATGAGGTGGGACAAGGCCACTGTAAAATGCTCGTAAACCAGCCATGCAGGATAATTCGTCTTGCCTCTGAAGTGTCAGCTGCTGCAGCTCCCTGCTCTTTAATTCATTCAAATGAATTTAGTTTTAATTGTTCCAGCCTTGGTGCTCACTAACTCCATTAGAGAGGAAACGAAGGGTGGGTGGAGGGTATTGAGAGAAAGGTACAGACAGAAAGCAAGAGAGAGAGAGAGAGAGAGAGAGAGAGAGAGGGAGAGAGAGAGAGAGAGATGTAATTGAAGGCTGCAGAAAGGAAAGAGACAGCAGCAGCAAGAGGGAAAGACTGAATTCACTTTGCCTGTGTGCGTGCACACCTCAATGAATAATTAAACCCCTTGTTGTGATTACACAACAATTACTCTCTGGAGCTGAAACTTTAACCAAGCTTCTTAAACATGGAGGCATGCTCTCTATCTGTAACAGAGAGGTCTTCCAGTTCCATGGTGTGTTAATGCAACATGATGGGAATCTGATGGAAACGTGATACCGGTGCAACAGCAGAGCTATACACCATGTTCCTGGGCTACTATACTGTACTGTATAAATGATCATGGGTACAACTTCCTGTCAGACACCGGACGTAGCAGCAAGCATTGGTTAACCATGGTACGGGAGCACGGACTGCAGTTTATTTGAAAGTTATTTGCGTTCAGTTGAGCAGATAAAACACTGTTTTTGTTTTGTTCACATTTACTTAACAACCATAAAGTTTACTAAACTAGCCGTGCTGAGTTCAGGTACCTGTTGTGTTTGTGGCTGCAGGAACAACCAGACCAAACTGAATCAGTGGCTACAACAAGTGTTTTGAACACGAATCCAAAACCCAAAAAAGTGTTCCTGTGAAAAGTGATATTGTTTCCATCTTCTACCTACAGAAGAGGAATTAAGAAGAATGTGGCTGAAAAATCTGAACTTGAAGAGACCACCCAAAATGCTGTCGGTGTGCTCATTTCACTTTGTTGACAAACGACAGACAGAGGAAAACCTACATCCTACTTTGTGGTTGGACTAAATAAACCACCAGAGAAGAGACGGTGGATCCTCAGAAGGATTGAAAACAGTAACGATAACATCAGGTATGATTTCAAATATATGAAGGAAACATTAAAGTATTTGCTCATCTTCAGTATTACAATTTTCTCTGCAATCAACTCAAGTTCTGTGATGGAGGACTGACTTTGGCTGGTTTCCATGTCTGCTTGAAGGTAAATTATCAAACAATGCTAAGAGAAACTACATTAGCTGTTCACACATAAACAAATGCCGGTTTTGGTCTGGATGGAAGTCGCACACATAAGTCACGCAAGGCAGCATGGGAGCTAGGAATAAGATCCATATAACAGGAAGGCTGCCTGGATGGGATGATTTAAAGGGCTCTGGATAAACTGCTGGGATGATAACTTTTTTTTTTTTTTTTTACATGATGAGTATTTGAATATAGAGTAAAGTACAATACAATTAATTTTGTTTTTTTTCATGTAAAAGGGCAAAAAGAAGAATCCTAATCTCCTAATACCATCATTTAATGTTCTGCTTGATGTATTTATTTAAAACAAAACAATTTTTAGCTGCTTGTTGTGGTGGAACGAGAGCAGTGCAGTTTGCAGAACTGGTCAGATGAGGGCTTTCAGATGAGGACTTTCAGATGAGGGCTGCTGTATTTATAAATGCAGTTTTCTGTCCAAAATAGAAATATCACGAATTGCCAAACAATGTGAGCATCTAAAATAGTTGTTGAAGTGTGTTTACTCAGTTGTGACAGACTAAAATCACCTCATTTCTGGCTTTCGAGTGTTTTGTTGTGTATCAAGGATGTCAGTGAATCTTTATTAAGATCAGTCACAAACTTTCTGCTCAATCACATCTTTTATTAACTCACTGTCATACTTTTTTTGGAGCACATCACCACTTTCTTTGTATTTTATAAATTTTCTTTTTGCTTAAAAACAAAAACATATTTTAAAACATTATCTTCCCTTCATCAAAAAATATGTTTTAAACACCAAAATGGTTTATGAATTACTTTGGTCATTAAAAGATCAACTCAGAGAAAGCCACCACCATTTTGACAATGTATTTTTTTTGTTTGTCACCTAAAGCAACCCTGCTCTAGGATTTTTGCATTACAAGTAGTCCCCGATTTACGAGCACTCTTACATACGAGGATCCGGACTTATAAA